>JAWNZC010000335.1:297500-487500 GCA_035771165.1 Paragorgia papillata | reverse complement strand
AAACAAAATTTGATGTCAAGTAAAGCTGACATCTGAAGATGTATTTGTGGCGTTTTAAAAGTCTTACACGACATACTCTTAATGTAAATAAAGTTGTGTGTATTTTAATATGACATACATGTGTTAAACAGTCTTCTAATGTTCGTGTTTGATCAGTAATTTGTTTTGTTTTACACTACTGTTCAAACAATTGATGCCGACAATCTCTCAATCCTTTGATCTTCAATACCAGAAAGTTCCGACATGAAAACATCATTATTATATATTTGTAAATAGCAGCAAATGCGATTGCATTAGTGCATGCATGCCAAAAACGTTATAATAAGCAAGGTCAGCACGAGACCGACATTATATATGAACTGCTTATTATCAATGTAATTAGATTATCAGTATAGATACCAATATTATCAGACAATTGATTATTACAATGTATTTAAATATTTTTCACGGCAACTATATACTGATATTAAATTTTTTTCGTTTGCTTTTGCTGTACAAGCTGTCGTATAAGTTAAACTCAGAGAAAAACTCTGAGCTCCAGGCACAAGCTATCGTAAGTTGTGGGTTCGAGTCCTTCAACAAAAACAAAAAACGAAAAACTTTACCAACCTCAAGCTGAAAACACTATAATAACATACAATACATTGATATTGTTGTCAGTTGTGAGCAAAGCGAAACAAAGCATGTAGCATGCAAGGTCAAGGTAATAATGAATAATGATTATCCCCCCAAAAATCATGCATATAAGGTTATCCAGTATAAATAAACTAAATTTATTTTAGTTTTAGTTATAGCATGCATAGTTCTTATATAGTGTAGCAACTAACAGTATGTGATGAAAGTGAAAAGATGGTAAACTGCCGAGTATAGTTTTGATGACGAAATACTGACATTTCAAGCAGAGCCCTTCGTCAGTATTCCGTTATCAAATCTAATCTCGGCAGTTTACCATCTTTGCACTTTGCAAAACACTGCCTACGCTGGACTTTATTTTTTTACATTACAAAGGCATTTGCATATAGTTAGATACTGTTGTAGTTGTGAAAATGGCCTATATGGAGATATAATCACATAAAGTCTCAAGAAAAATTGTTTGCAACTCCCAAATGATTAAAATATGTTTAGTTTTTTAGTAATTCTCGACGTTCTTCTGATCCAAACTTGCATAAACTGGGAATAAGTGATCTCTGTATCCTAGATAGCGCTGCAGTAAGATAGCCCTAGTAAGAGGGCTGCAATTTACCTCGCGTTGGCTTGTTCGCCGACTTGTGCATCTTTCCTACGAAGCCCGAAATCATGTTTTCGCAAACACGATTTGAATTGCGCTGAGATGATGGATCTAGGCAAAGAGAGCTAGCCCTCCTCCATATAAACACCCCCTACTGAGAATCCCTAGGCAAAGAGAGCTAGCCCTCCCAAGAGAGCTAGCTCTCCTCCATATAAACACCCCCTACTGAGAATCCCTAGGCAAAGAGAGCTAGCCCTACCAAGAGAGCTAGCCCTCCTCCATATAAACACCACCTACTGAGAATCCCTAGGCAAAGAGAGCTAGCCCTACCAAGAGAGCTAGCCCTCCTCCATATAAATACCACCTACTGAGAATCCCTAGGCAAAGAGAGCTAGCCCTCCTCCATATAAACACCCCCTACTGAGAATCCCTAGGCAAAGAGAGCTAGCCCTCCTCCATATAAACACCCCCTACTGAGAATCCCTAGGCAAAGAGAGCTAGCCCTACCAAGAGAGCTAGCCCTCCTCCATATAAACACCACCTACTGAGAATCCCTAGGCAAAGAGAGCTAGTCCTCCTCCATGTAAACACCCCCTACTGAGAATCCCTAGGCAAAGAGAGCTAGCCCTACCAAGAGAGCTATCCCTCCTCCATATAAACACCCCCTACTGAGAATCCCTAGGCAAAGAGAGCTAGCCCTCCTCCATATAAACACCACCTACTGAGATTAGATATTTCGTACTCTTCATTTGCACTCGACGCCATTGAGACAAATATACTACTGCAACGTCATGTTGCCCCTGATATTAACGCTGCGCTGCTTTGCAAAGTCTTTTTTAAAAAATACTAGTGTCACATCATGGGTAACTAACCCCAGGTAACTGACCCCAGGTAGGTTACCCAAGGGGATTAATCCCTAGACACAACCGATTGCCGGAAATTTTCCCCTAGGAATAAATTACCCTAATCTCTCATGCTTAGAGTTATATAAGAGGAAGAAACAGTGATGGATTTACAGGGGGGTGCGCCTGACCCTTGGCAGGGGATGCCAATTACTCAATTAGTGCCTTGCTGCAGTGGGGTGCGACGTGGATTTCATTGAAAATGTCAATCACTTTTCTAATGTCTAGCTTCCTTGTGATAACCCTAATAAAATCCATAAAACGTCCACTTTATCCCTAAATTTATTTGACACCTTCCAGGTTTGATAAAATGCGCTATTGAACACACGATTTAAAACTTTTAAATCTTTCTTCAAAGTACCGTCAGAATGCAGGAAATGCCATTTCAGAGGTCCAAATTTCAAAACATTTTCGGGGGTGCACGTCCCTGGACCCCCCTAGAAATGGTTTGACTAAGGTTACAAAAATTCTAGATCCGCCCCTGCAGCACCCCCTACTAGATCAAGCTGAATCCATCACGTTGTAATTGAACGGATCATTGCTACATTAAAGAGAAAAAAGTAGATAACAAACTCTCTATATATAACTCTGAACAATAAGAACAGGAAAATAAATTATAGATTTTTTTTCTCTGTTCTTATGACCACAAATCACCATGTTTTCAGCAATTTATTAAGCTTCATGAGTTTTAAACATAAACGAAAACTAATTTTAAGACAGAAAACTCGCATTATGCTGAGGTTTCAGTTTGTTTCTTTAAAATAATAGTTTGTCCGACTATTTAGTTCAGTATACAAAAACAATTAGACAACTTGTCCTCGTTGTCTATGAACGACGGTTGATCCTCGTCGATTATCAGCTCATAACAGTAAAGACCTACCTAATATGAACGAGTTTTCTGATTGGCTATAAGTAACCAATCACATTGTCGATTATCAATTCGTTCCCATGCTCCTTGCTGGTTAGGATCATGGGAAGGTGTTAGGTTAGGTTATCTAAACCAATCAGAAGCCTTCTTAGGCCCCGTTTACATTAGAGCAAAACTATCCGGATTCATATTGTTTTTTATTTCCATGAGGATGAAAAATAATGTGAATCGGGATAATTTTGCTCTAGTGTAAACGGGTATTAGAAGAGGTATAGGTGATGACCGCCGCTCATGGACGAGTTGTCTAATTGTTAATTGGCCATTTCCCAAAAGAGTTGAAGACTGGTGACGGGTTAGGAACGCCAGGGTAATTGGGATTGTTTGGAGGGACAGTTTCATTGTGTTTACGCTACCCTAGCGTTCCTAACTCGTCACCAGTCTTCAATTCTTTTGGGAAATGGCCAATTTAATATACTTTGGTTGCGATCGCGGTCAAACCTCACTCAAACCTAATTCTTTAAATGTTTACAAAATCTGAATAGCTTTTAGTCTGATAAAGGACTGAGTTGCAACAGGTCAAAAGCTCAGCAATAAATAATAATGTGGTGTTACCACAAATTCACGCGTCTACCACTTAAACTTGTTAAGCCCTAATCAAACTAGAACGCAAGTCATTGCAAGTTAGCTTACGATGACTTGCGATGCCACCAGTCAAACGTTGGCACAAGTCGTCGCAAGTTCTGCACTTCCGCTAGTTCCCACGCCTTTTCGTTAGTTCTCATGGTAGTTTCTATGGCGACGGAGCACGAAAGACTTGCATCGACTTGTGTTTTGTGTTCAAACGTTTCGCAAGCTGTCACAAGTTGAAAAAAACTTGCGATGACATTTGATTTGAACAAGATCAAATTAGTCCGCGCAAGCTAACGCAAGTCATCGCATGCAAGCTGACGGTCAAACGCGACACAAGCAAGCACAAGCTAAAACTTGCGATGACATTTGAACAAGAGCAAATTAGTCGCAAGCTAACGCAAGTCATCGCAAGCTGGCGATCAAACGAGACACAAGCAAACACAAGCTAAAACTTGCGATGACTAGCGTTCTCGTTTGATTAGGGCTTTACGTTGATTTGTAGCACGGTGCTTGAATACTATGGGATCGATGTTATTGTTTTGACTGATTGTAGGACTGTTGTATATATTTTTATTGACTCTGCGCCTACCGTATGGTTCTTTGTCGAACCAAGCAGACTTTAGAATTTTACTGTCTAACGCCAGACGATAATATATATATATATATACTTGTCAAGAGAAGGGCCCCTGGAGGACTTAAACTAAAATCACATTTTGAAAGAAACTTGAACGAAAATCATTTTCTTCTCAACAGGAGGGACAGTTTCCCCCTCCCACTGCGCGTTTTGCTTAACCGTAAAAAACATGGTGCAAGTAGGGGGTACCCCCTCCCACTGCGCATATTGCTTTGCCGTGACAAACACAACGCAAGTACCGGCACGTGTATACCTAAGGGGGTTTTTAGTTTTCAAACAAAATGTGCTAGCATGCTGAGAAATACTGTCTGGCCACAACGACTAATCTTCTTACTCTGCAGGAGGGATAATCTCACAGAGGTTCTCAACCAGGGGATTCCCCACGTTAATGCCAAAGCATCCAGCCACAAGTTAACCACCAGTAATGATGATCACGTGTTATAGAGAACCGAACAATAGACTTTGCTTGAATACAAACATAAATTATACTACAGACTGATATAGTTTTCTGGATTTCTTCAGAAGAGTTACTTTTTAAAGGATAAAGGATAAAGGACTGGGGGCTAATCATCCTTACTTGCAGCCAGCGGCTGAATTGCGAAGGACGCAGATCAACGTGACCGTGTTGAGGCATATCAAAGGCGCTCCAAGCAGCCGCCAACGACACAGTTCAGCTAATTCGGATCACAGCTAAGATGTTAGGTGTTGATTTTATGGAGGGAGAAAAACCGGAGAACCCGGCGAAAACCCTCGAAGCACAGGAGATCAACTACAACTCTACTCACATGAGTCCAAACCCGACAACGGGTCATTCCCAAGCGGTCACCCATCCAAGTACTAACCCCGTCTAACCGGGCTTAACTTTTTGGTGAGAGGCAGCGCGCTAATAGCACACGCCACCCGTGCTCCCCTGAACCGCTTTATTTTCGCCTCATAGCTTTATAAGAATCAACTCATTAAGGACAACGTCCTTCAAACATTCTTGTTTTTAGAAGTCTTTATGTAAAAGAACTCTTTGTGAAAAACAAAGACGAATAATCTTAATACTGTTCTCGTTTTGAATACACAACGCCAGATCGTAGACTGAAGATCGTCCACGGTTATGAAACTCGGAGCTCTGAAACTAAAAGTTTACTTCAGTCATATAAATTCTCTCCTCTCTCGAGCACTCTAACTGTTTAACATCAATATAGATCATTGCCTATACTGTACTTATAATACAAAATATTGCCGTACTTATTTGAGTACTGCCGAAATTATTGAACGTAGTTTTTTAACGTTTCGAGCGAAGGCCCTTCCTCACGTTTCTCTCTGACGAAGGGCCTTCGCTCGAAACGTTAGAAAACTATTCGGCAGTACTCAAATCTTACTATATTTCGATTTGTATTTCAACACTGCCTAACGTAGCACACTACTTTTATTTCACTGTTTAGAGTTAAATTACTTTGAGTGGATAGATCTTGTATAAGGGACATTTTGTCTGCTATTGTCTATGCTACCTTGGTGGATTTGTAAATGTATAAAAAAACGTCCAAAAGGATAAAAGCTTCTGCTTAAAGTCTCGCACACACAACTAAGTTTTTATTGATAATAAAATATATACCAAGTACCTATATGGCTATGCGGACATTTAAAATTTAAATGCCTGCGTATATGTAAAAGTAAAATATTTACGTTTTTACGAACATGAAAAAGTTACATGTTTATACGAATGAAGTCACATAAATCACTACAAAGTCTCTTACTCACAGCAAGGGGATTTTCGAGGGGATCTCATGGGATGTCTTTATGGGCGTCGTCGATCGGGCAAACATCTCATTGAGTTAAGAACTTTCTTCATTGAAAATCTTTTCAGGTCAATCAGTCTGAAGAAAGACTTGTCAGTGATCCATCTTTTCATGAAGACCTTCCCGTGGACACATTGTTCGACTAAATAGTTTCTCTCAATTTTAATATATATATATATATATATATGATCTGGGTGGTCTTTACAAGGGGTCTTTATAGGGGGTCATCTTAGGGGGTCTATAAATAAAGGCAATTTTACAGCGTGGCCTTAAATATATCTTTTCAGGTAGGTTTTATACGTTACGGTGAATATAGAAAATGGCCTTCTCTCTATTTAAACTATGAGACAGTTCTGTTTAAAATTATGCACAAGGCGTTCCACTCCAAATCACCTGCAGCAACTCTGAGATTGTATTCTAATCAGGTGAAACAGTAGATATTCACTCAGAGAGTTTAACTCGCTGTTGATTCCTCGTTTTAATGCCCGATTTATGCACCATCCTGTTATACATGATCCTGTAAATCCATCACTGGCCTCAAGCCCCCTCACCCTCCCCCCCCCCCCCCCCCCCCCCCCCAAGAATTTCTCAAGGAGCTGAGAACACACGCCCTCCTCCCACCCCCTTACTCTATGCCTATAGATGTATAGACATTTAACAACGCGAATATCTTGGAAAGTAGTACATGAAGTATATGTGGTAGATGCGCGTGCCTGGTGTAATGTGATTGGTGCAAATTTTTATTAGTCAAGCTCAAATACTAAACTAAACTAAAAACCTTATTTATACTGGATAACTCTATCAGTTATATCTAAACTGTTATCCTCAGAGGTCCAGTAAGGGCCCACCCTAATTGGTCCAGTGTTACTACAGGAGGAAACCGGAGTACCCGGAGGAAACCTGTGGTGTTTGGTAGAGTCAAACTGGAAGCACTCTTCTCACATGCGGCCAAGGTGAATTTTTTTTAATCAGATAACTGCACTGTGCAGGAATCGAACCCGGCTCGCAGAGGTGAAAGGCACGTGCACTAACCACTGTGACACCAACACCCCCGTAAATGTTTCACTCAGTAAATGTTTCTAAACCCCAGACAGAGAATGAACCACCACGAGGCTACTGAGGCCCGGAATGGGGAGCTACAGGGTTGGAAGTCCATCGTATATAAGCGGTAGGTTTTGCATATGAGATACAGTTGAAGTCGTGCCGTTATCTCATCATTAATCTCAGTTAATCTCATCTGCAAACGCTACCGCTTTGGAAGCAGATGATGGCTATGAACTTTAATATCTTAGCTTAGCCACAGAATAAAGATTTTTTAATCTGAAGCTTTGCCTTCCATGGTAATTAGAGCGTCAACAGGTCGCCAGAACGCAGAACGTTGCAAGTTCGAACCTGATATTGTGGCTCAAACCACAGTTAATAGAATCAAACTGAGTATTTGAAGCTTAATTCACGTACGTCTACCAAACGTGTAACACAAATTTCTTGTAAAATTTCAGTCATGAAAACGCAACATCAAGGCCTTCCAGCTAGGAATCAAACCTGGGACCCTGCAATTCTAGCAGCAGGGGTGGCGTGTGCTGTTAGCGCGCTGCTTTTCACCAAAAGTTAAGCCCGGTTAAACGGGGTTAGTACTTGGATGGGCGACTGCTTGGGAATGACCCCGTAGTCTAGCTTGGAACTCATGTGAACTCACAACTCTACAGTTGTAGTTGATCTCGCCTGTGCTTCGAGGGATTTTCACCGGGTTCTCCGGTTTTCCTTCCTCCGTAATTCATGCGAGTAAAGATGATTACAGAGGCCGTTGCCGAGAGAAATATTTTGTGTTAGGATCAGGGTTAGTATTACGTTGGATTAAGTTAAACTTTGTTATTTTAGATCAGTTAAATCTAGCGAGCTATTCATTCCAGGCCACGGTTGTATTCATGATATAGTAAGGTTAGATATACTGCCAAAACAGAGAACGTAGGAGTCTAACGTTTCGAGCGAAGGCCCTTCGTCTCTCCTTTCTCTCTGACGAAGGGCCTTCGCTCGAAACGTTAGACTCCTACGTTCTCTGTTTCGGCAGTATATCTAACCTTACTATATTTCGATTGTTGTTTCTACACTGCCTACGCAGGACGCTACTTTTATTTCACTATTTGGATTCATGACTGGGGGGTCACTAATCCCGGTGACACCAAAAGGTACAAGTTCAAATACCAGTTTTCCCAAGAGGGAAAAGCCACCCTGGCACTGCGGTAACCATTTAACAGGCAAGTTATTATGGGAGGTTCACAGTAAGATGACAAGTAAAATAATCCGGATTTAAAGTAAGATATAATAAGTCAGTGTCAATAACGTACGATTTTCTGTGAAAGGATTAAAGATGCTTACGTCATACACTTTACTTTTCATCTAAATCAGGCGATCTTAATCTCTTTAAAAATATCCCAGATTAAAACAATTTTCAGTTGATTCAAAAATAGAATGTCATTTCATTCATACTCTTGAAGATGGTGTAACCCACAAATTGTGTTATGTAATGCTTAATAAACGAGCATCGATGTTTTATCAGGTTTAAAACCACGAGGACGCATTTTTGACCTGGGTTGGTGCCACAGGTCTAGCAACAGTAATCCAGGTGTAATTACCCTGCTAAAAAAGGACATTTTTACACTTTACCACAAATCCATTTTACACTTTTAAGCAGGTACAACTTTTTTATGTTATTCTGGTAAGAAATATTATTGCCCAGCATACTGCTTTAAACAAAACCATAACACAAAATAATTTTGAAAATATTTACTAACGTTTCGTTACTACACGTAACATCATCAGAGTGATAAATATACATACATGAAGGTGACTTAAATAGCTTAACTAGTTACATAAACAGAAAGTGATAAGGTGACAGACAAGGTGACAGAAAAGGTGATGTAAGACAAATGAATTGTCAAACTGGTGAAGAGACACCACACCGTAAAGAAAAAAAACAACTTCTAAAAGAGTGCTAAGCGAAATTATCTAATGTTAGCGTTAAGAGATGGTTTAAACTTAGAAATTACAAGCTTTCTCGAAGAAGAACATCTAATTGGTTAGAACCTGACGATATAATTGAAAAGTCATCAAAAGAAACATCGTGTCCAGTTTTTATCTTGTGTGCCAGAATGCTGGACATGGCAGACACTGAAAGTGCTTTTCCGGTATATGCCGAAATACCCATATGTTCCGATATACCCTCTAGTGTGTAGAAGTCGGCATGTTTTTTATGTCATGTTATGTTATTCGAAATGTGATGTTGTGTTCTGTTATGTATGATTTTATTTTAATTCTCAGACCGATTACAACAACAACACAACAACAAGAACAAACCACATAAACAACAACAGCAACAATGATGATGATTATCATGACGATAATGATAATAATAATAATAATAATAATAACAATAATAATAACATTAATAATAATAATAATAATGATGATATATAAACATTCAGCTGTCCTTCAGCAGCGTAATGTGTGAAGAAGATTAACGGTACGTTAAACCAGAGACCTTGGCTTCGATTCCTGGTTGGGGCGGTCGGAAAACTTTTCTCTACAGCAGTGATTCGACTTCATTTGAAATTCTTCTTCTTCAATAATGATGATGATGATCATAATAATAATGGAAACTTTATTAATATACGTTTTTCTTAGATATATACAATTGCAAATCTCACTTCTTGAGGTAACTCACAATTGGCTACTTGAATCACATATGATTATATTCAGTATTAACAATTATAAAACAACAGAACAAATTTACACTTAATAATAATAATAATAATAATAATAATAATAATAATAATAATAATAATAATAATAATAATAATAATAATAATAATAATAATAATAATATACATTTATATAGCGCTATTTCTAAGAGGTATCCAATAGCGCTTTACATAAATAGAAGACCTAAGTAAATTATATAAATATTAGAATCTATTACAATAAGTAAAGTTAAAGATTATTAACTAAGGATCAACAAAAGCTCGATTAAAGAGAAATGTCTTAACTGCTGTCTAAAAAATGCCTAATGATGTAATACATCTAATGTCTTCTGGGAGGTTGTTCCAAAGCGTTGGTGCAATAACTGAAAAAGCGCGCAGACCATATGATTTCATATTATATTTAATGTATTCAACTCTATATGGAAAATGTTTCGTGTTTTTCCTTTTTCATCTTTAAGCCCTAATCAAACGAGGACGCAAGTCATCGCAAGTTGGCAGTCACAAATTTCTGTGGCGGTCGTCCGAACACCCAAATTAACAAAATAAAGGTTTCATGAGTGTTTTAAATAAGTTTTAACTTTGTCACGGTACATACTATTTTCGGGAAATTATTCAGAGCGGCTGGCTGAGATAGCGTGACTGCTAACTTGCGATGACTTGCGTTCTCGTTTGATTCGGGCTTTAGTCTTCTAAATATACAAGGTGCATATCATGCATACGTCGAATATTTCCACTTCAGGGAAATACGACAGGCCAGGAATCTAGGTTTAGTTTCGTTTAATTCAGCGGAGATGTTTCGACAGCTTAGATCAATCGAAACACCATTGGGGGTAACAACTGGAGCACAATTCAATACTCAGTTGGAACGGAACTGAACTGATTCAGGTTATCACAGCTTTGTCAATTATAAAGCCCTAATCAAACGAGAACGCAAGTCATCGCAAGTTGGCAGTCAGAATTTCTGTGGCGGTCGTTTGAACACCCAAATTAACAAAATAAAGGTTTCATGAGTGTTTTAAACAAGTTTTAACTTTGTCACGGCACATAATATTTTCGAGAAACTATTCAGAGCGGCTGACTGAGATAGCGTGACTGCCAACTTGCGATGACTTGCGTTCTCGTTTGATTAGAGCTCAAAGTCGTACACCTAAAAGCTCAACAGAAAATACCAATCTAATCAGGAAATAAATTATTTAGTAACAGTTTATGTTTTCCTAAGTTTTTACAAACAGTCTGATGAATGTTATTTTCATTTATAAACCTTGACTGCATTTTGACTTCTTACGATGGAGTACCTTCGTTTTGTAGCTAAGTAGCTTTATTCTTGTTTCTAATTATAGAAGCAGTTCTTAATTGAGACTTATTGAATAAAGAATTGATACACAGTTGTAACAATTAGATATGCATGTAACAATGCAGGATTCCTTTACCTTCGTCTATTTAAAAGAAGACATCTAAAATACTGCGAGAAAGTCTTGTTACCCTCGCCTATTTAAAGGGAAGATATTTAAGAAATGCGAGGGGGTACTCTCAACCCGAGTATAATTAAAGTCGCCTTAAGACAGGACTTTTAAAACTTATAAGTAATCCAATCCAAGTAGAACATTCACGAACACAAGAACATATTTTTATATAAAACATTTTCAAACTTTTTGAGCATGACTTGCTTATCCGAAACGGTATAAAGAAATCGCAGAATTGGGGGGGGGGGGGGGGGGGGGGGGGGAGGGTTCTGTTTGTTTATTTTTAATGTATGGAAACTTTTTCTTACTCAAGCAACAGAAATGAGAAACGGATGCATAGGTGTTTCCAAATGGTTATCATGACAACACTGTGCTAATAACTTGGGTTAATCTTTTCCAAACGTATCCTAAAGATTGGAATATATATATATATATATAGATATAAATATAAGCATATAGAAACATATATATCTAGCAGGATGTATTTAAATGAGTGAAGAAACTCGACATTTGTTTAATGGTTTAATCTACTGTGAGAATGTTAGCAAAAAGAAAACAATCGGCCACAAGCCTGAGGGGTCCCATCCCATGTCCTTGTGAATATTAATCGTATAATTCAATGTCAGAAATATTCCTATAATCTTCAAATCAAATCAAATCAACTTTATTTTGTCAGGGTGATCACGTCAGTTTATGCATTGGAACTGGTATCAATGTTATTATTATTATTATTATTATTTATTTATTTAAGGAGGATAAGTTTTTCAGTAGAGCTGGTGGGGTCCTCCATTTACAGCTAACACCTATAGGTGTTGATTTGATTTTACGGAGGGAGGAAAACCGGAGAACCCGGCGAAAAACCCTCGAAGCACAGGAGAGACCAACTAAACTAAACTCACATGAGTTCCCACCCCGAGAACGGGGCTATTCCCAGACGGTCACCCATCCAAGTACTAATCCCGTCTAACCGGGCTTAACTATTGGTGAGAGGCAGCGCACTAATAGCACACGCCACCCGTACTGTATATAAAATATTTCTTTTACAATTATATTCCAACAAGTATTATTTGAAATGCATACCAACAGTAGTATAACGCCACCAAGATCAAAGGTAGAGCGTCAAGTATAAAATTGTTATTTAATTAAGAGTTTTGTGCGAGACAAAATTATATTAATTGTGTGTGCAGGGAAAAGGAACAATATTTTTAAAACGTTAAAAATGTAGCTCATTGTACATTTTCTTCTGAAACATTTAGTCCAAGTTTTGAACACCATAATTTTAATTATGTTGGCTTGAATTTGTCCACGAAGATTGCGTCCTATAAGTGACTCTGTGTCTTTATAATTAGACATTAACATTATGTAAACACAACTTCAAGAGTATAAGCTGTTTATTTTGAAGATAATTCGACATTGTCCCGTTTTTAGTTTGTATATGTTCATTGCATAAGCCGAAATCCCCCTTGAATGAAGTTCTTTATTTAGTTTACCCCATGGTAAGCATTCACAGATTAATCTTTCTAATCTCCGGAAATAAGACATAGAACAATCGAGCTTGTTTAGCTTCAATACGTCTCTGATTGAAAATTAAACAAACTTCAAGAAACATATATATAAAACATAATCCAAAAATGAACATCTTAAAAAATCGATGACAAAAAACATGAAATGGTAACATTTCGACTTTATTTCTTGTATAATACAAGGTTCTCGTACAAGTATACATACAACTTATCATACCACTTTAACTACATCTCATATGCAAATGTTACCATATGACTATGAATTTGCAACCAGTTACAGCTCTCCATCTGAGCCTCCGTGGCTCAATGGTTACAAGATTTTCAACCCATTTAAACTATTTTCCAACCACATCACAAGATTTTCTCCGACTCCAAGTTGTCCAAGAAAGATTTTAAAGACAAAGTACGGATTATTAGTACGCCAACTGAAAGATTTAACTTAAATTGAGAACAGAATTCAATATGGAAGCGTACCAAAATTGTTTATAACTATAAGTTTAACCCAATCCTGCCTAATAAGTAGAAAGAAATTTAATCAAGGAGGATGTTTTTCGGCAGGAAAATGAAAATGGATATAAAAAATCGAAGAACAAGGGATTGGTTTTAGTAGATCGTCCCCGTTCTCTATTTAAGTCGTCTGCAAATGAAGCCAGCCAAAAATGCCTCTTGTTTTACTCTGTCTAACTCCAGACAATTTTACTTGTCAAAGGGAGAATCCTCAGACATCCTAGGCAGCAGTGGGTTAACAAGTGATTAACCCATTCCTGCCTGACCTGCCTAAAAACTGCATGCCCAGTAATATATTTTACTCTGTCTATAACACCAGACAATGTTACTCATCAAAGGGAGAACTTTCAGTCTTTCACAGATCCTAGCCGGCAGCAGTTTACCAAAAATGTATTATATAGGTAAATAATGGTAAAATCAACACATTTTTGTCCTAAACAATTTTTTTACATTTGGCGCCCCATAGCAGCAATGGGTTAACTATCGAGACAACCTAACTGCAAAAGCTGCATATATTCTATTATTTTCCTCTGCCTCTGGCTAAGGAAAGCCGGTCTCTTTCATTCTGAAAGACATGTTAGCTCTCATGTTATCTGACAAACTCCAGACGATTTATAAGAGTATAGTACTTCAATCTTGTCTAAATATAATTATGAAATTCACGAGATATTCTCGAGACCAAGTCATATTCCGCAATATTCTACCTTTTAATGTTGTGTTATATTTCTTCTTGGTATTTCTTCTCTTATTTATCATTAATATGCTACTGAAAAGCAACTTCCAGCCATGGTAAGAAATACTGACATTTCGAGTGAAGCCCTTCAGTGTAAAATACTAAGCAAATTAAATCACAAATCAAAATATAGTAAAAAATATATAAATACAGTAGTCACGTTTCTTTCTGACGAAGGGCCTTCGCTTGAAACGTTAGAAAACTACGTTCAATAATTTCGGCAGTACTCAAACCTTACTACATTTCAATTTGTATTTCGACACTGCCTACGCAGCACATCTCACTGTTTAACTCTTTCCTGTCCGAATTGGTCTTTAGTATTTTATTCTGGCTAACGCCAGACGATTTTATTCACCTCTGGGGACGTCCTCGGACAGGAATGAGTTATAAACTATCTCTCTAACTCTTTCCTGTCCGAATTGGTCTTTAGTATTTTATTCTGGCTAAAGCCAGACGATTTTATTCACCTCTGGGGAAGCCCTCGGACAGAAATGAGTTATAAACTATCTCTCTAACTCTTTCCTGTCCGAATTGGTCTTTAGTATTTTATTCTGGCTAACGCCAGACGATTTTATTCACCTCTGGGGACGTCATCGGACAGGAATGAGTTATAAACTATCTCTACTCTTTCCTGTCCGAATTGGTCTTTAGTATTTTATTCTGGCTAACGCCAGACGATTTTATTCACCTCTGGGGAAGCCCTCGGACAAGAATGAGTCAAATTAAATCACAGCATTTTATAGAAGTTACAGCGCAACTAGTGTATGTATTGGATACCTACATATGAAAGCTATATGATTTATAGTTTATGCCTTTCACAACGCTCCACAACTGCTAAAACAATTGTAGATACATATATTGTCTGTTTTAGAGTAAATAGCGACCGTTTAGACAGCTTCAATATATAGTTCTAACGAAGTGTCTGAGAAGACTGGTCATATAATAGAGTGGCGTTGTTTGAAGAACACGATGCCGAGACTAGAAATTATTCATTCTCTTTGTTTTGCACAAAGAATTGTTTGAAAGATATCGTCGTCGTTGCGTTTCCGTCGTAAAGCTATCGGTTTTATCTCAAACTCGTCATTTATTAATAATTCACGAAGAAAATCCAAAAGAAAAATCATAACCGTGACCGGTTTTGATATTGTCCATGGAAAGAATTCCATAAATCAAGACGACGTTAACCCTGAATTTCTCTTTAAATACTATCCAGTCTTAAGAAATAATGTCAAGTATTCAACATTGTTCTTCACCACAGTATCAAAACACCTAGACGTTGGTTAGCCATTTCATTTGTATTGTTGTGCGACAACTTTATCTTTTTACTCTCGGTCTAAAGCCCTATATTAAACGAGAACGCAAGTCATCGCAAGTTGGCAGTCACGCTATCTCAGCCAGCCGCTCTGAATAATTTCCCGAAAATATTATGCACCGTGACAAAATTAAAACTTGTTTAAAACACCCATGAAACCTTTATTTTGTTAATTTGGGTGTTCGAACGACCGACACAGAAATTCGTAACTGCCAACTTGCGATGACTTGCGTTCTCGTTCGATTAGGGCTTAACGCTAGACGATTTTATACTCGCCAAGGAGAGACGTTTCGAAAAGCCATGCATGCATGAAACTACAGGTAAGAAAGGATTAAACACACTGTTGATTAACCCTTTCATTCGTATTGTTATTGAGGAACAACCATTGTTAGCACTGTACACTTTTGTATAAAAAATATTAATTTGGGGAGTTCGAACGACCGCCACAGAAATTCTGACTGCCAACTTGCGATGACTTGCGTTCTCGTTTGATTAGGGCTTTAGATCCCTCAGTATCGTATCTAACTAAATCACAATGAATTTTTGTGGACAATGTACTTGTATATTGATAAAATAATTCAGTCTTTTACTTTGCTAGGACTGTTGTCGTTGGTATATATATATATTTATTTATAAACCGAAATCGAGCTGGCTTTTTTAGTTACTATAGACGAGTATAGTCAGAGATATTTTGTACTTGTATGCAGCTGAACACAATAGAAAAACTTTATTTGTACAGACGTAGAGTACATAGTACTTTAATCAACCATTTTCAGAACTTTGTTAGACTTAATGTTGGATGTCTATAGACTATAGAGATTTTAACCCTTTCAGGCATGGCTTTCAAAAACGTCTCCCTTGACGAATAAAATATGTAAAATCAATCGTCTGGTGTTAGACTAGCTAAAAAGATAAAGTTGGGACGCATCGAGAAACCCTTGAAATTATCAAGTATGTATCAACAAAACACATCATAAGAAACCACGAATTGTCGCCAAGTTTGTCATAAAACAATCCCACAACTACATGTATATATAAATGGTATTAGTGTGTAAAGAAAGACGATTACTTATAGACTGACGCCCACATAAATAAAATCACCTTCGAAAATGCAGGCTAAAAATGGAAAAGTATTGAACTGGTTGCATGCTTAAACAAGAAGTCTTTCCAGTCAATATTTCCAGAGAGAGACAGAAGTCTTTCTATAGACAATATTTCCCCCCAAAGGTTTTGGGGTTGGTTCCTTTAAACATGAGAAAATAAACTGCCATTATCTAACGAAGAAAGATCCATATTCTACATTGAACCAGATAGATTATTAACATTACTTTACCATTCTAAAAATTTGATAAGGTTTACTATAGGAGAATATTTAAAAACAGAAACTTCTAATCGAAAACCGGCAAATGTAAACTATTATAGAAATTGTAAGGAACAGAAAAATGTTTAAGAAATTTTACGATTTACAGTTTTGAAAACGCGATGAATGTTAGTTATGCTACAGTGTCACTATACTGTATATCGATAAACTAAAATATTAAGAAAAGGAAATGTCCTATTCCCCTTGCTGTCCCATGCAGTAAAAAATCAGGACAATCAACATAGGAAGCTCTTATTTAAATTTGAAAATCTTTCATATCAATAGTTAAAAACCAGATTTGTGAATACAATATTTATTTTATTTATAGGTATATTAAAATGAATATTAGCTAGATCGCTCAAAAAATAAAATATTTCACAATGAAGTACAAGAATTCGCACAATACTTATATATACTCACTATATAAGACAGGAAAATATTTATTCGAAAGTCCTAGAAATACATTAAAACAAATCATATTATGTACATATAGTCTAACTATACCATCGTAACAACCGCTCGCGTACAAGTTTGAGTAAATATAATTAGAGATTTAATACAATCCAAACAAGAAATATCGTTTTTTTGTTGAATAAGGTGAGTATACAAACAAAAAAAGCCTAATGAAGTCTAACAAAAATATCCTTTAACAAGAGCTGATTTGGTTAAAAACTAAGGAAAAGGCCAAATGAGATTCGTATACCGGCGGAATGTGTAAAAATTTGTCTTTTTATACGACCAAATACCGTAAACGGTAGAAAATAATATGAAATGTTACTAAAAGCTGTAACAACTTAGCTCTCTCCCTAAGAGTCACTTCAGATAACAGTGATTCTCAGTTGCTGAAAGCCGTTGCAGGAGAGAACAAGAACCCCTAAGAAGAGCCGGCTTTGTACGACGCAGCAAGCATATATATTAAGTGTTTGGAATTCCCTTGATAAACTATTATATAGTTAGTGTTGTCTTGAACATTACTGCAGTGTACACAAGATGAACACACTAAGCAAAGATTAAATCCTATGGTACTGCACCTGTGTCCAAAAAGCAAGCGTTCAAAGACTTCGTTGGCGTCCTCGTGGACTATTAGTCGCTTGTGGCGAACAGGTGACACTTTCTCACGTCTAGTACAAATTATTTCTGGCTCTGCAGAACAAGCTGTTCAGCAGTTATACCATTGTTCTCTAATCGAAGGGTTACCAGATTTTAAAACGGACGACACTTGCGAATCTTGTGGCGAAATGGGGTCTTTATCTTGTA
Source organism: Paragorgia papillata (assembly GCA_035771165.1). Taxonomy (NCBI): domain Eukaryota; kingdom Metazoa; phylum Cnidaria; class Anthozoa; order Scleralcyonacea; family Coralliidae; genus Paragorgia; species Paragorgia papillata. The sequence goes on along the minus strand of JAWNZC010000335.1, from coordinate 469,538 downwards.
CGCCAAACGCGGTCCTTGGTTTGGTATTTAGACTAACGGGCGATTGTGTCTGTGACTGAGTACTGTCATGAAGTTTCATATGCTTTCGTAACGAACTAGGATGAGTGTAACTCTTGTTACAACCGTCTACTTTACAAATGTACGGTTTATCTGACGTATGTACATGAGAATGCTTCTTTCGATCGCTAGAGTTCGCAAATCGTCTTCCACATCCCAGATACTCACACATAAATGGCTTCTCACCTGTATGAGTCCGTTTATGAATTTTTAAGTTCTCCGATCTAGCGAAGAGTTTGCCGCAGCCGGGGAAAAGACAAGGGAATGGTTTCTCTCCTGTGTGCACGCGAATGTGATTGATAAGCTTATACTTTGCTTTAAATGCTTGCCCATTTCGTTGACAGTCTTGCCAATAACAAGTATGGATATTAGCGTCTGTCGCACTAACGTGTTCGTCCGAGATATGAGTTACAAGATCTTGAAGAATTCGAAACTGCTTTCCACAAGTCTTCTCTTTCTCTTCATCGTTGTTGTTGTTGTTGTTGTTATTATTATTTTGATCAATCCAAAGACATGTCATGATCTCGTTACTTGGTGGCAATGGCGGATAGATAGGTCGAATGCCTTGATACATGTTAGGAGGTGCCGAAGTCGGGAACGTTGTCGGGTGTCTTATTTGCCCGGGGAAGCTACCAGGGTAGAATGGTTGGCTAAGTACTGACGAAGGCAAGCCGTGGTAGCTGCCAGGATCACAGTTCGACGCCGTTTGCGTGTACTGGTTGATGCTGTTCGCCGCGACGTCATAAGGTTTGGTGAAGTTCGGCCCTTGGTAATTAAGTAGTGTTGTAGAACCACAAATTGAGTTATTCTGAGACGATTGGTAAACGTTATGCGAATAGTTCGCTGGCAAAGAGCTAGCAGGTTCTTGTATAGGCATGACATGAGCGGGTACTGTCGTCGAGTTAATCGATCGGCTATGGACATCCGAAGGTCGAACGAGTTCGCACTGAGTGTACTGTTGCTGATAAACGTTGTGATAAGGAGGAAACGAATGATAGTATCCTGATCGTACACCATTATTGCTTTTCTGATCTAGTACAATGCTATCGGGACTTCGGCCAAGATGAGAACCACGTCGTAATGTTGACATTCTGTGAGGTCTCGGCACGTTGGATCACCTCAACTATGAAAACCACCGAGCTTGATCTCTTAAACCACTTAGCACGCTTGATGGCAGTTGATTGGTACAATCTAACACTCCCCAGCCAGTTCACTTGAGAGCGGCAAGCAAAATGAAACAGTACAGCTTCAATGTTCATTCGCATCTATTTCGTTCGGGGTTTTTCAAACTCCAGCTCTTCTCACAAAACCCTCGAAAGATAACTATTGATTCTCGAAGCAGGTGCGTACTTATTTGAACGAAAAAACTTCGTTTGTGGCGCACCGAGATCCCATCTGTATCTGTTTCTTGCCGCAGCAGGACAGTTCGCTACTATTGCAACACGCATGCGCAGTAGGTTCTATTCAAAGAGCAATTACAATAACCTTACCCCCTCTGCGTATCGCGTTCTCTCGGCAATTGTTGCAGTTTGTTTTCCGTACTATTTTCGGCAGTTGTTGACATTATACACAATAAAGGTTTCGAAAATCAATTCATTTCGATAATGAAAAGGAACACGTTCTTAATAAAAGATCAAAGCCATGACGAGCATTAAAATAAAGAATTAACTCCGTTAAAAAATATATACATTTTTTCTCGTTCAAAATCTCGTACTTAAAGAAGACATGAAACTCGTCGGTTTGAACTAGAAGTTTTTAAAAAATCCTGGGGTATCGTACTATCGTTTATAAATGTATACTCTGATAATAATAAGCACCAAATGTTATAACACAACATATGTCTTAAGATCACGAGGTTGGCGGTGACACAGCTCGAGGACGCCGAGAAAGGCGGTAATAATATAATAATAAATTATATTAATAAATTATCGATATATTTAACTTCTATTTGTTGAATGTTATATAAAGATGTGTGTCGTTGGATTAATTTAAAGGTTTGCCCTTTTTCTGTGTTTAGCATACCTCGTAGACACTCCAATTAGCGATAGCGATAAGCTTTCATGTGTCAAATGAACAGGAAGTGGAGTCATTTCCATTGAAATGATTAAAAGATCTTGCTGCCAGAAGCGACAACAAAATATATGAAGACTGTCACGAATGATTATAGCACCCGAGTGTTGGCATTCGATCTTTTTCAAACACACAGGTTAGGGAAGAAAATGAGAAGTGAATTGACAGCTTAGAAGATCCGATCAAATAAACAGTTTGCTTATCTAAGTAGCCGATGGTTATCAGGCATTTGAACGAACAGATTAATTAAACAATATAAGGTGATAAGTGGGCTAGTCGCGATAAGGAAGGAAAACAAAACAATTCTCTTATTTCTAACGTCCCTAAGCTAACGAAAATAGTGTCTTTGTGTAAATTATCTCATAGTTAAATGTATTCTAGTTGTTGGTTTATCAACAAGGCTTTTTTTCACCTGCTCGAACTGGTCGTCTTCGTATCAGAGTCGAGAATATCCCGCAGTTCGTTGACATGTCGGCTCCGCCTACACTAGATATCTATTCAAGCCACATCTCATGGCATGGAAGTTTATTAAACAGTATCGTTTAAATGAATAACTCCAACGGATGTGTTTTTCAAAGGACGGTATGTGAATCACGGTGGCAAGAGCTAAACCCACTCGGGTGTTTGAGAATACACAGGATAGATAACATATATATGATGAAGAGGTTGAGACAAGGAGGGAACGGTGTAATTTGTTTTGAATTAATTACGGCACGTCCCGTGAGTTGACTCAACTGTCGTAATGGCAGCGGGAGAACGCGACACGAGATCAAAGTAAATACGTACAATTCCTTTCATATCAAACACCTTCGTAACACACTTTTCTCTGAAAAATTTCAGCTACAATATTTGAACTTTTTCAAAGATCTTTCAGTTAGTTATTAAATATTAAAACGCAACCCAAACTAATGGCGAAAACTTTTCACACTTTGCGGCTAATTCCGTTGCTGTCAGTACGGCTTGACAAGACTGTTAACGGATCTGGTATCACTTCAATGGCCATGCAGCTCGACATGAACAATGACATTTTATTATGGCAAATCCTAAGAAAATATCACTCATTTTTTTGTGATGGATAACAAACGACGCACGCCAGATAGAAACAGTACTGACCTAACCTTGATTTAGCAAGTATTACAACTGCTGACGTTTTTGCCGTCCCGACGCACCCGTAAACAAACACGTCAAACGTCGACAACGATATTTTAATATATGCACAACAGCGCATACAGAAAACGCTTAAAAAATTCCCTGTAACTTTTTGAGTTTCTACCCGTTTTATTCATAAAAAGTAGATTGCTGCGTAGGCAGTGTTTTAGATAGAGCAAAGTGAAAAGGTGGTAAACTGCTGAGAATAGTCTTCATAACGAAATACTGACGTTTCGCGCGGAGCCCTTCATCAGAGTATACAATCCATAAAAACCTTTCTGGGTCTGTTCTTATTTACAAACAAAACAAATAATTCGATTTTGCGTACGCACTCTAATAAAAGCATGTGACATTTCAACAAGAAAGAGAGGAAGGATGATTGATATGGCAGGGACGTAGCCAATAGGGAGAAGAGAAAATTGAGTCTCCCCTAACAAAACAAAAACCACACAAGCCAAATCGTTATCGACAATCAAACTGTAGACTGTAAAAGGCCGATTACATGACGAGTTGACCCGTACTGTTGTTTTGAAACTCATAAGCTAAATTTGTAAAGAAGAATTGGTTTAGTTTAGATTTAAACGAATGCTAATGATGATTCAAATCTCTTTTTGCGGGCCGAGGAAAGAATTCCGTGACACGAACAGCTCGGTTAGCTGCGATAGCCCGCGGTTAGCTGCGATAGCCCGGTTAGCTGCGATAGCTCGCGGTTTAAAGCCGGGTTATAGCTGAGATAACAGGGTTAGCTTGGATAGCCCGGGCTCGTGTAAATAGCTCCTTATAAACATAACGTTTAATATATACCTTGAGACGTTTTAGAACACTCTAAACAGGTTAGAGGTTTCTTACTGGCGATGAAATGAGTGATAATTGTTAATTCTGATGAAAAGCTTTGAAAGATGAGATTACGTGTAAAGCCTTCGTTTGACATTTATCACTATCACACGTCGCTGTAAACTTAGTTTCAATGTTACTTGTTATCTACTTGGCTGAAGTGAAGCCGAATCCTAGACGTTTAAACAATCTTCTTTATATACATCCGACAAATATTAAAGATTACTAAGAACTAAAGGTAAAAGTAAACAGAATCTTTACGTCTTTCACGTAAACACAAATTATTTATATCCTAGGATCAGTCTGTGTATATTTATTTATTTATATTTATTATAAAAATATATTGCAAAATCGTAATTAAGAATCGTAAAATCCCACACAGAATCCTGCTTAGTCCTAATACTATAGGAAAAATACTATAGGATCTATACTATAGGATCTATACTATAGGATCCTAATAAATCATATAGGATCCTCATAAGAGCCTTGTAATATTCTGTAGGATCCTAATAAGAGTGTATTAGGATCCTAATAAGATCCTATATGATCCTAATAAGATCCTATATAATCCTAATAAGATCCTATATGATCCTAATAAGATCCTATATGATCCTAATAAGATCCTATATGATCCTAATAAGATCCTATATAAACCTAATAATATCCTATATGATCCTAATAAGATCCTACATGATCCTAATAAGATCCTATATGATCCTAATAAGATCCTAATAAGATCCTATATGATTCTAATAAGATCCTATATGATCCTAATGAGATCCTATATGATTCAAATAAGATCCTACACGATCCTAATAAGATCCTATAGGATCCTAGATTAAGATTTTTTAAATATGTTAAATTTAAAGATTTTACTTAAATCCTAAATACAATTTCTACCAGGGATACGATATCAGCCCCACAGCTGTTGTATTTGACTGTGTTACAGTTAAATTTTAGTAAGGTCTGCACTAAACAATCATTTCTACTGTTGCAGTTACAGTTATTAGTATTGTTACAGTTACATTTAACAGCAATGTAACTAATTACAGTTACAATTATCTACAAAGTTACTTTTATAAGTTTGTAACTTACAAAGTTACACACATTCCGTGAGTTTGGCTATTAAAATTGAGAAAGCAGACATCTTGATACGTTGCCAAATATCGTTACTCATATCATCAACTAATAAATTAGGAATGCCCAAAATATGTGTGACTATTCCACAGGGATTGATTCAGAATGCATTGCAACAACAATGTCAACATGTAATAAATATAAGAGTCTGTGAACTAGCGTTGAATGTTGTGGTTGACTTGAGTGATCTGTAGTCCAGGAAAGTACAGGTATTCTGTAATTAGTGTCCCCCCCCCTTCCCCCCCCCCCCCTCCCCCCAAAGAGGCAATTGCCTTGGGCCCAAGGCTCCAGAACTCAAGTAAGTTGGGAGAATTTGAAAGTACTTATGTAATTACGTTACGTATACCCTGAGCCTAAACTTTCGAATTTAAATAATAAATTTTAAATAAATGTCCATAATTTTCAAATAAAGACTTGTCACAAACGCTTTGGGCATTTTGCTTTATAGAAAAAATCACTTGCGTAAAACATCTAGGACTAGAAAATGTATTTGACTGCTCACTGCTGTGCTGAGATGTTTTAGGAACAAAATACTGACGTTTTAGTGCGGATCCCTTGATTTTATCCTACTATTTTAGTGAAGACATACATAAATTTCAAAGCTATTTAACACTTTCACGGTATCCCTAAGTCTGTATAGTTATTTAATACTGCCTAAATATCCTAAATTTCAAATATAAATGGTCTAAAACTACTCACAGTTTATCTTCGTTTGTTGAAGTTCTTCGTCGTCTACCCTCTTAAAAATGCTCCATTGACTAACTGAATGACTGACATTTGTTGAATAAACAATGAACAGCAATAAATAAGCTCCATGAACACGTTAACTCAATTTAGTTGTTCTTTATAGAGCATTTTACAGCAACATAAAATGAGACAGTTCGCTGGCTGCTGACAATCACATTCAAACTTCCCGCGTGGATATAAATTCGAGATCTCTCGCAAAAAAACACGCGGGACGCGCTTTAAATGAACCAGAGACTGGGGCGACCAATCTTTTGACAGGAAATGTTCGCGTTTTTGGTAATAACTTTCTTTCTTATTAGTTTAAAAGTATTAGAATACTTATATTTTCATACTTTGAATATGTGTTGTTAAATTAAGACAAAAGAAAACTGAAAGAAAAAAGCAGGGCATATTTTCTCTCCTCTGAAAAAAAAAAAAACGTCCCCGGGTGGGCTTGAACCACCAACCTTTCGGTTAACAGCCGAACGCGCTAACCGATTGCGCCACGGAGACTGCTATAAAATCATTTAGCTAAACTATACCTATATAAACTACATTAGTATAAACTATGGCCGAACCACTCACTGTGATGTCAGAAAATTTGCATTTTGCCAAAGTTTCAGTTTGTTCCTTTAAAATAGTTTGTCGCACTCTTTGTACACACAATTCAATGTACGTATTCGGCGTAAGACCTGAAACTACACTTTTAATGAGAATTTGTTTAATTTTACCACTTTCCCGACCTTTACAATGGGCGCCGCCATCTTGAATGATGACGTTTCGCCATGGGCGCAATCTTGAGTGATAACTTACGTACGAAAATACTAACGTTTTAGAATTTTCCATTTCTCACTTTCCCTCTCGAGATAATTTAGGGGCCGATTACATGAGCCGGCTAACCGGGCTGACTCGTGTCACGAAATTCGTCCCTCGGCCACAAAAAGAGATTTTAATCAACGTTAGGATTAGTTTACATCTAAACTAAACCAATTCTTCTTTGTACATTTAGTTTATGCGAGTTTCAAAACCACAGTGAGATCCTAATCAATCGCGTGAGCCCAGTTAACCGGGCTAGCCCAGCTCATGTAAACAGCTCCTTAGTGTTTATTCCTTGCAAACAACTACTTTTATTAAAATTTCCCTTCGTAATTATTCTTTCTATCAACCTCCTTCAATTCCTTAGTTATTTTACTCTGGGCCAGCTTTGGGAAGCCGCCAAGATTGAACGGGTTAAAATATCGCCACAAACAAGGCAACACAGCAAAATATGTATAAAATTTTTTATTCCAAAATATACATAATTATATGTATATCTCTATGTACGTATATTTTTATTTATATATTTATATATATATATATATTATATCTGGTTATCTGGTACGAAACTTTGTTCGTGAAACGAAACGTTTCATTTAAAAATGATAAAAACGCAGAACTTCTCCAAGCATCTGCGGTGGCGGCTTATATACAATATTCTTGGTTATTTACAAGTTGAAAAAAACAACTTCTGATACATCGATATTTAAAGTGCCTATGTCATCCTCAGGGATTTTACATATTTATACTGATTGGAACATTCTGAGAAGATTTGTAATATATCTCCTCAGGCGAAAATGTCATCTTCATGGATTTTTTTGCCGTTAAAGTTGACGGAAGTGACGTCGAAAGAGGAATTTGTCTATATGAAAACCACTTTACAGATTCCTCTTTTGACGTCACTTCCGTCAACTTTAACGGCAAAAAAATCCACGACGATGCAATTTTAGGAAAAGAAGATATATTACAAATCTTCTCGGAAGGTTCCGAATATCCTAAATATGTAAAATCCCCAACCATGATATAGGCACTTTAATACGTGATAAATTGCCTTTATCCAGTCACAACAGTGACACGAGCTGTTCTACGGGAATTCCAGCACACGGGAAGAGGGACCGTGTTGTTCTGAAGAAGCACCAACACCGCTGCCAAACGTTTTGCGCCTGCGCGACATCCGAGCTCGTACCTCAAAAAAGAGCGGGAAAATACTGAAATATTTGGACTGGTCTGAGAGTCCGACACAAAAGTTAAAATTATAAGCATACTGCCAAAAAGATAAGGTAGGTAATTTGTGCATGGCTTCTTTGTCAATATTGTAACATATTCTGAAATGCCCCTTTCGTAATTTTCATGCCCATTTTTTTAGAACACAAATGAATAGTCGAGTCTTACTTAGTCTTCATTGTCTGGTTGTTGTTCGCATTTCTCTTGCAAAGTTTACTCTAGCAATTTCACGCATGAGCAAACGTTTGGCAGTGGTGTTGGTCTACATATTTCTTTGATCCAAACCTCGTTCCCAGTTCCTTCGAGTATTGGCGCTTAAAGCGAGGTTACCTGGCACCGTTCCTCTACATCTGTTGCTGGCCTACGCAACTGAGGGACTATCTGTCACTGGAGAAGGTGGAGGGGGGTCTGGTTCGAGAGCAAAGCAAATCTCGCTGTTCGGCGAAGGAGGTGGGTCTTCGTTATACGAGAATTGCATCCCCTCCGGTAAATAGTTTGTACATATTGTTGGAGGAGGGGGGTAAGGTACATGGTCCTCATATTCATCGTCCTCCATAGACGAGACCGACGAGTAGGCACTAGAAGTTTGTTTTTGTAGAAAAATATATTTCGAGACCGAAGATTCAATGTCTATATCTGTTGACGCAGGCGTCGTATAGTTGGGCATATTAGGCCGAGGTTGTCTGTGTAGTTGACAGGTTGAAGCAGACGGTGATTCACAGTACTTTCCTGAAACAGACGTGAAATGAGAGCGATCTGTGGCAGGGGACGGCGGGGGATTAACAAGGTAATGTAGGGACATTTGATCTACCACAGTCGATCTGGATTTCCCAGTAAGAACATTCCTATTATAGTACGAATCACCAGTATCGGTTGGATCTGACATCGACGTGCCATGAGAATGAGGTCCATTCACAAAGAACTGCTGTCCAGAGCTATCACCAATTGATGAAATATTACGTGGGCCTGCTGGATGAAGAAACGATGGCGGATACGATCCTTCTGTTTTCCGTGTCGCTCGCTTGAAAAAAAATACGATGATGAAAAACAAGACAAGTGCCACTCCACAAGTTGAAACAATGACAATCTTTTCTTTATGTGACGAACTACTGGCGGGGGATCCAGATGATGCAGACGGTTTACTACTGATTGTACCTAAAAGAATAATTCAAAGTTAGCATTCCTTTGTCAACACTTTTTAACCTCTTGGGCCTTCCCTTCTGGCATTAGCCAGAGTAAAATACTATCCTTTGTCAACACCTTTTAACCTCTCCCCTTGACGAGAAAAATCGCCTGGCGTTAGTCAGAATAAAATACTAAAGTCTGCATCAGTCCCAGAACTGCCACAAGACCAGAGCTGTAAAAGTTACATAATTTTTGTAACTAGTTACAGTTACATCGTTAGAAAAGTAACTAGTTACCGATAAAAGTTACAATTAAAAGAAAGAAACTAGTTACAGTTACAAAGTTACTTCAAAAAATTTTGTAACTAGTTACAAAGTTACATTCCTTTGTCCGTGTTACTAGAATCAACAAAGAAATTACTGGTTTTTAGATGCCAGTACCATAATTATGTTTTTACAGCTAAATGCCTAAATATAGTTGTCACTAAGCAGAAATAGTCAAATATGTGTACATAATGTACCTTTATTATTATATCAAAACCATTTTTATCAAGAAAGAATGATATCCTCAACTGAATATCAGTAACTATACTAGTCACATTTTTGAACCAAATATTGTAACTAGTTACAAAAAAGTAACTAGTTATAGTTACTTCTTCAAAAAGTAACTAGTTTTTGTTAGTTACTTCTTCAGAAAAAGTAACTAGTTTCAGTAACAGTTACTTAAAAATGTAACTAGTTACTTGTAACGAAGTTACTCACAGCACTGCACAAGACTGATTCGGTGAGGAAGGAGTGAAATTACGTTTTCTTTCAGTAAAAAGTTTTGCACAGGTCTCATGAGCTTCATTTTAGTTTCATTGCATAGCTCGAGTGGTGGTGATTATTATCTTTTTTTCAAGAATTAATCCAACTCACCATTGCCACACGTTTCTTGACTCTCATCACTCCCGTCCTCGCAGTCATCAACTGAATCACATTTCCACGCTTGAAGAACACATTTCTTATTATTGCACGTGAACTTACCATTTTCACATTGTTCTGGAAAAGAATGTAAAAATACACTTGTTAACACACCTTTTCACACACTTGTTACTATTGTTCCCAGTAGACCGCGAACACCCTGTTTTCAAATAGCCACCGGAAGAAGGTAGCTGGTTAGTTTGAAGCTTTCAGAAAACCGTCACGTGATCACACTGTTGTGTCTTCTCATGTGAAAACATAACGGCTCTGGCTAAGCGGCCCAACAGTCAAGGACAGTCAAGGACAGTCAAGGACAGTCAAGGACAGTCAAGGACAGTCAAAATGAGTCGCTTCAGGTATTTAAACGAAGAACAACTTCGATTACAGTATCTGGATGAAGAAAATACTTTTGTTCGTCTTTTGGAAGACGCATGAGCTTTCGTTGAGATGTTTCGATGCTCTGCTCGTGTCGAGACGGACAATCAAGGTGCGACCACTTCATCTCAAATTTCAAGCATGAGAAAATCGTATCACGTGATCAATTTAAGAAATGGTTGTTTCGCGGTTTACTGGGAACAATAGTAATACACTTGTTGCACCAGTGAACTGGATTTTCATAACTGCAACGCTAATTCCAGAGTAGTCTGATACCCTGGCCTAATTTCAAAAGAAATATGGGCCAGGTAACCACTAATCTCATCTCGCCTCATCAGGGGTAAATCCACTTGTGACGATTGCAATTGCACTCATAGCCAATAAAAACGCACGAACATTTCAACCAATAGGAAAGCAGAAGTCTTTAGTGGTTACCTGGCCCATATTCTTTGATTGGGCCAGGGTGCCAAAAGTGATGTCAGCAATATTACGTCGCTTCCAGTCCCCCTACAAACTGTTTCCTACACGGTAGCAACGTAGAGGCAATTTACTTACTGCAAGTCACGTCTGAGCCATCAGAACAATGAGATATTCCATCACATTTGTCATTCTTTTGAACACATTGTCTGTTCTTACACGTAAATTCATCTGGTTTACATTTTTTACAGTTTAATTCATCCGATCCATCATCACATTCACTGTCACCATCACACACCCAAACAATGTGAATACATTCCCCGCTAGGACACTTGAATTGATTAGAACTACAAGTTGGAGGCGCTGGAAAAATAGATAACAAAGAGAGTCGTACACTTGTTAGCCTCGGGGCAACCTTTTTATGAATTGAAACTCAATGGAATTAATGAACTCAAACGAGCTCCTACCCTGCGAGCAGAGCCTTCTTTTCCTTATTTCTTCGCTGAGAGAGAGGAAGAAAAGTAGGCTCTGCTGTATTCGTGACTGGTTTCCATTGCGCATGCATGTCAGTTGCTTGGTTACAATCTCGAACCCAGTCCCAATCAGAGCAGAAAACAAAACGAGAACCGGTTAAACGGGTCTTAAACGGGTTACATCGTCCTAAATCTTGGACGAAGCCAAACACGAATACAGCAGAGCCTACTCTTTTCTTCCTCTCTCAGCGAAGAAATAAGGAAAAGAAGGCTCTGCTCGCAGGGTAACGACCTCCCTGATATAGATCGTTTTCATCTGACGTCACGGCGGCCATATTGGTGTACCGAAACAATTTGAAATAACGGCCATATTGGAGTAGCATCTTTATCCTATAGGATTTAGCTCTAGGCTTATTCAAACACTTCGTATTGTTTCACCATCCCAATAAGCCCACCGATTACGTGAGTGAAAACGATCCATACTTTAGTTCAACTTATTAATTATTACAGTCAGTTTCAGCTTGCTTTTGAAATCCGAAACGTATAATTGAAATGAACATTCCAAACTTACGCTGCAATGTTCAGAACTACATTGCGAGTTAGATACAAATTTAAGTCGGCAATTTGTTTCTGTTTAACCAAGTATCTATTTTCTTCATTTCCATCAAACACTATACAACAAATAATCTTCTACTCCGTGATTTCGCCAAAGGAATTCAATTCAAAGCTTATTAAATTCGAACTTCACAATGAACTTCGCGAACTTCCGTACCTAGTTCCCAACCTTCCAACAAATGTTGACAAACGAATTTCAAAAGCAAGCTGAAACTGACTGTACTGAGGGTGAGAACTCTGTACTTCAAGAGTCAAGATAGAAACAAAAAACACGAAGAGTTGAGAACAAACAGACTGGAAGAAACAAAAAGATGGATATACCTGTGCATGTCTTGTTGTCGATGTCGCTCAATATTTGATCGTGTGTACAGGCACAAACAGGTTTATTATCACGTGATAAGCACAAGTTACTACAACCACCATTGTCCTTGTAGCAGGGATGAGTAACTGAAAACAAAACACAATTGCATTCATGTTCAATTTCAAGAAAATCCTGAGATTAGCTACGATGGTAGCCTACGTGTAGACCCCCCAACACTCGCAGGACCAATCTCGTTCCCAGAGCCCACGTTCCCCACCCGGGAAACGAGAGACTCTGGGATAATCCGTTTCAAATCACAGGATTCTTGTTATTCCGGTTGAGGTACGCATGCGTAAATATCCGAGCGGAATCTGGATAGTTTGTTCTCCTTGTTTGACTTTTCCCCAAACAAGTCAATGGGGTTGCTGGCGAAGCTCGAATTACAGCATCTACACACATACGGCGAAGATATCGATCGCGGCAACGTCTTCACTGGAGTCTTATCCTCCAACATCTTTGTTATTTTGGTTTTATTAATTCTACTTCCGGTCACTTCAGACCAACTCATGCTCACTATTCAGCCAATAACGTAACGATTTGAAACGGATTATTCCAGAGTCTCTCGTTTACCGGGTGGGGAATGTGGGCTCTGGGAACGAGATTGTCGCAGGACCGGAGCTACGGTGGGGTGTGGTGGGGGGGGGGGGGGGGGGGGGGAGTAGGACGGCCCTGCTCGCCACTTCGATGAAAAGCTTGCCCCCGCATACGTCACATCCGATTCCAGTTTTGGGTAAATTAACGTAAATTTATGCATGTCCCCCGAAAGAATTGTCTCAGCCGCTTTTCTCTTGGCGTGCGATATGTGCAAATTTCAAAAAGCACTTACTACGGCTTGCAATCTCTTGCAAGTGGAAAGCTTTTACGATCAAGAGAAAACGCCGAGACAATTCTTTCGGGGAACATGCATAAATTTACGTTAATTTACCCAAAACTGGAATCGGATGTGACGTATGCGGGGCAAGCTTTTCATCGAAGTTGCGTGGACCCTCGCGAGAAACGAGGGCCTTTTTGAAATTGGGAGGGCTTGAAAAGGCCCTGGGATCGGCTGGTCACAGCACCAGAAATACTGGGTGCAATAAATTAGCATTTTAGTTTAATATGAAAAATCATTCTGAGTAAGGCAGTCCCGTGGGAGAAGTTCATTGTAATGGCGGTCCCGTTGAAGCTATTTGATCATAACTGGCACAAAACTATGCATAATATGTTTCACGAGGAATGTTTATGAAAAGCAATCAACCAATGAAAATAGAAAGTCCACCAGCCGATGCCAGGGCCTTTTCTCGTCTTACCAATTTCAAGAAGGCCCTGGGAACGAGGTTGGCAGCCAACTTACAATCAAAGGAATGTTTATCCACAATAATGACATCGCTTAGTTGTTTAATTTTTCCATTAACGAGTTTTTGTTTCTCGCCAGTTTTCTTATCTGCCATATATAAGTCTTGTGATTGTGTGTCCACCCAATACAAATAATCACCATAGACAGCCAAACTTTTGGGTTCCAGCAAATTGCTGACAATTAAATCTTTGTGAGTTAGGTCTAAAAAGAAAGAAAAAAACATGAGAAATTATAAGAGTGCAAGAAAACGGTGCTTACTTTGTGTTTCGCGCACGAATTTGTTATTCTTTGACCCTGAAAACACCCTAATCCTAACCCTGATCCCAACCCCAATCCTTACCCTAATCCTAACCTCAATCCTAACCCTAATGAATATTCGTGCACGAAACACAAAGTAATAACCAAGAAAAGCGACTAAAGGGATGTTTATATGGAAGAGGGCTAGCCTTCTTTGCCGAGATCCCCTATGTCAGTTAAATCCGTGGTAAAATTTGGTTTGGTTTACACGAGAGAAGAGCCCAGCCAGCCTTGGTGCGATCCCGCTATTGACTACCCGAAATCTCGCCTAGGAAGGCTAGAAGTTTCCACTGCTGTAAAAGTTACATAATTTTTGTAACTAGTTACAGTTACATCGTTAGAAAAGTAACTAGTTACCGATAAAAGTTACAATGAAAAGAAAGTAACTAGTTACAGTTACAAAGTTACTTCAAAAATTTTGTAACTAGTTACAAAGTTACATTCCTTTGTCCGTATTACTAGAATCAACAAAGAAATTACTGGTTTTTAGATGCCAGTACCATAATTATGTTTTTACAGCTAAATGCCTAAATATAGTTGTCACTAAGCAGAAATAGTCAAATGTGTACATAATGTACCTTTATTATTATATCAAAACCATTTTTATCAAGAAAGAATGACATCCTCAACTGAATATCAGTAACTATACCAGTCACATTTTTGAACCAAATATTGTAACTAGTTACAGTTCTTTAAAAAAGTAACTAGTTACAGTTACTTCTTCAAAAAGTAACTAGTTATAGCTACAGTTACTTCTTCAGAAAAAGTAACTAGTTTCAGTTACAGTTACTTAAAAATGTAACTAGTTACTGTAACTAGTTACTTGTAACGAAGTTACTCACAGCACTGGAAGTTTCCCATGCAAAGATGTCCCTCTTAGGGGCTGTAATGTAAAAACGAGTTGAATAACCCAATATATTTTTTTATATATATATCTTTTAATAAAAATATTTCTTTTAGTTCAGTGCAGTTTAATTTAATTTAGTTTAAAAACTTAAAACCCATGATTTTTCAGTGTAAAAGGATTGGATCTACAGGATTTGCACTTTAAGACAACAGAGCATGGTAAGGAACGAACCATTATTTTTCTGGAGGATTCTTCTGGCCAAACAACTTTTTAGTGCCTGCGCAAACTATTTTTTATTATCTACTATAAACTCTTTGATTGATTATGTTTGCAAACAATTTATTTAATCTTATCAGCATTTACAAACAATTTTTTTCAAGATTTTTCATCCCCCCACCCTCCAGAAAAATAACGGTTCGTCCCTAAACGTACCTTTCAAAGAGAGTCTAACAATTTTTCTTTTCTTTACTTCAACAAAATAAATGAATTCTCCATTAGGATCAGCGACTAAATTACCAGGCTCAGCCAAGCTACGTTTCATCTTGATCAGCGGTCGTTTAGTTTCCTGAACACCGTTCATTCGAGTTTTTTCAATCGTTGCTATTTTCTTAGTAAAATTTGTCCAATATATAAACCTAACAATACATAAAAACAAACATGTTGGCCATTTATTCCCTCAAAGATAGTCAGCTTTTAAAAAAGACAACATTAATGTCACAGGGCATGGCGTATATCAACTCAGAAATTTTCAAATCAACTCAAAAATTTTCCCGCCGAAAATTAGCGGTCCGTAAAAATAGCGTATCCACCACCCCCCGGCCCAGCAAATGCAATACGAAGCTCGAGGGACAACTTTTCATTGTAGGAACTGACCATATTTACTAAATAATTAATTTTCTTTCTTATTTTTGTTCACATTTTACAATTTTTCCCGACGTTTCAACCATTTTTTGGGTTGAACCATTTTTTGGGTTGAACCCCACCAAGTAGAAATCTTGTACGCTTCCATCCTCCTTCCCAGTTCCTTCCCAGTCGTCTTCGGAGAACAGAGGTTTTCCAGTTTACCGAAGAAAGCATGGAAACGAGGATGGAACATTGAACTCTAAGTAAACTGGAACGCTAACTCCATAAGTCAGGCCCTATGAATGGATGAAGCCAAAAATCTTTAAATGTTTGTTTTGAGCTGAAATACTTAACGCTGAACGTTGGGCTGTATATGAAACTGAAGCTATTGAAAAAGGCTATTTGATATAGAAACTTCAAGACTTTAGCTAAAAGGGAAATAATTAAAAAATATAAAAACAACTGCCATTTTGTTTGCCGAACGTTACAAAATGGCAGTTGTTTTTATAGTTTTTAATTATTTCCCTTTTAGCTAAAGTCTTGAAGTTTCTATACCATGAAATATAATTTTTCAATAGCTTCAGTTTCATATATAGCCCAACGTTCAGCGTTAAGTATTTCAGCTCAAACTCAGAAAAACTACAACAAGTTTCTTAGTGTTATTTCCCAGCGAAATATGGTCGAACATTTACTACATTTTAAAAAGTTTAAAATAACGAGGAAACTTATACTATACATCAAATTGAAGCCAATGCTATTTCTAAAAACATACGTATAAAACAATGTATTTCACTCCGTTGTTTAGGAGTAATTTGTTATCGTCCCAAACAAAATATATGGCAGGATGAAAATTAAGTAACTTGAAGCACGGGAGCTACCTGCAAAGGGACTGGCACTGGCTTCAAAATCCCCCCCCCCCTGAGTTATCGTTCCAGTCTTCTTATAGTTCAATGGGATGGAACCACTCATTACAATCAGCACGCGAAATTCAAAGTTGCGGAGCCCCGATGATAGAATTGAGAAAGATAAAAAAATTAATTCACTGAACGTACCCTCTTTTTGGATCCAATGCAATAGATCTGGGTTTACTGCCAGCACTCGGAACCACAACAATGCCAGTAAAGCCTGAAATCAAGCTTGTTACTTTAATACCCGATTGACTATCGTCTGTCCAGTAGAGTTGTTTACCATAAGGATCCAAAGCTATGTCTAGAGGAACTTTCAATATATCTTTTTTACCGTCGATGACGACTTCTCTGTTGGAACCATTGCCAAAACTTTTCACAACTGATCCAGAACTTTCATATTCATCGATCCAGTAAACCATGTCAGTTGTTAAATCATACTCAAGTGCGCGTACTTTGTGGATAATCTTTAGAGGTAAAATCACGTCGAGGTTATCTTCTTGATTCATGGGTAGACGATGCACTTCTTTTTCACCACTGTACAGCAAAAATAATTGTGGACCTAAAAACAAACACTTTTTTACTCACATGGTCACCTCGAAATCCTTTGTTTCAAGAGGGACGATGAATGTCGTATTTCCTTCATTAATACTGGACGAGGGACGTGAAAAAGTGGTCCCTCATCCAGTATTCGTGAGGGACATTTAGACTAAACGTCCCTCATTACTATTAATGAGGAAATCGTTCCTCGTAATAATCATTGGGGCGATGCTAGCAGATTGGAACATTGCTAAAGAAAGGGTGATGTGAACACCGTTAACAGAAGAGTGTTTCTCCCACTGACTGTGGTCTTGGATCCGGGGGAAATCCACGGGAAAGGCTCAAGCCTCGGGAAAAGTGTGTAAAGGTCCCTTGCGCCTGCGTCCATCGTCATTTCCGTCACTTACCAATGCACGATTTACTTGTGTCATCCAACATGTAGTGATTAGGGCATGCGCACGTATAGTGCTGTCGAGGTAAAGCGAGACAAAGATGACTACATCCTCCATTCTCAAGACCACATCCATTCCAACCAAGCTGACGGCTATCGTGAAACATCTTCATATCCATTATTAACCCAGCATGTTCTTCAATCTTAGTTCGATTATCACCATTGCGTTTACTAGCACGGCTGATTATCCCATCTTGGAGGTCACCCCAGTAAATATAATCCTTGTACTGTGTCAAGCAATTAGGGTGTGGCAAGTCTGAGGACACGACAAGTTCTAATCCACTGCCGTCTGTATTGACGCGTAAAATATGATTGAGATGTTGCTCTGTCCAATATATCTTTTCTTCGATGAAATCAATAGCCAGTGAGTTAGGCCGAGCCATATATGAATAGTTTTGTACTAGTACCGTAGTTTCACGCCCATCCATATTAGCACGATAAATAGCAGCGGTTTCACTCCATTCAGTCCAATACATGTGTCTAAATATTAACAAAATAGGGCCATATTTATACGGGAGAAAATAGGTCGCGACTTAATTCAGACGCGTATTTAAGTCGCGAAGACACTCGTATAAATGGTCAATTTGTTCGGGACCAAAGTAAGTCGCGATTAAAACTAGAAATTACTATCGCAAGTGAAGTGCTGCCTCAAATGAGACAAAAACCTTTAGCCTACTCCACAAGCAAATCTGTGTAGTCTGGACAATGTGACACCCCTCTTGCCCACTCCAACCAAGATTGCCCACTCCACCCAAGGTTGCCCACTCCACCCAAGGTTGCCCACTCCACCCAAGATTGCCCACTCCACCCAAGTTTTCCCACTCCACCCAAGGTTGCCCACTCCACCCAAGGTTGCCCACTCCACCCAAGATTGGCCAGTCCACCCGAGTTTGCCCACTCCACCCAAGTTTGCCCACTGCATCCGAGTTTGCCCACTCCACCCAAGTTTGCCCACTGCATCCGAGTTTGCCCACCCCACCCAAAAGAGCCCACAGAGTGGCCTGTGAGGGAGGATAGTTGTTGAAATACAAACCCATTTCGCGGATCCAAAACCAAAGAATGAGGACCAGTTACATTTTTCCAAATTAAAGTCTTTCTATAACGTCCATCAAGACGCGCACACTCAATACGATCTAAAAATGAATCCGTCCAAAACAGATTCTTGCCAACCCAATCAACAGCCAATCCATCGGGGTGTTCTATATCCACATCTATCACGGGTTCTGATTGGCTGCCATTCAAAAACGCTCGACTGATTTTGTTTAGTTTAAAATCTGTCCAAAACACACGGCTGTCGTTAATATAGAAATCCACAGCATTAATATCTTGAATACCAGGAATCGGAATAGGTCGGTCTCCGTTTGTAGTATCAATTGAAATACGACGAATGCTGCCAGAGCGGGTAAAAAGAAGAAAAGCTTCTGGAACTAAAACAACAAAATACGGATGATAAACAATAAAACGATATATACCTCTATCAAGCTATCATAATACGACACAAATTATTTCTCAATTATTTCTACTAATCAGATGCAGAAGTTGAAAGTACACATTAGTGGTGTGCGTCGGATCGGATTGACACCTTATAATCCGAGGGTTTGCCAAAACTGTCAATCCGAATCCGATCCGATCCGATCCGAAGCCAAAAAATCGTAGTCCGATCCGATCCGAAAACAGCTGCTCAAATCCGATCCGATCCGGTCCGAAAAAATTAAAACACCGGATATATGTTGCAATAGTTGCGCAAACGTTCCGAAAAGAAAACCAATGAACAAATAAATTTAAGAAAACTACTATTCAATAATAATCTTATGCAACAGTAACGTTCATATGTTGTGCAATGTGCATACAACTAGTGAATTTGTTAATTTTGTGACAAAAACAATGACAAATGCAAAATCCGATTCGATCCGATCTGAGAAAAGAAGAACAAAATCCGATCCGATCCGAACGATAAAAGTTTAGTCCGAATCCGATCGGTGTGAGATGTAGCTAAAGTCTTTGTTCTATCTTTTTGTTCGCCTTTATGCATTTTTGTGCACGGTGCACGGTCACTGAACACATTGTATTTTAGTATAATGAACGAATTGTCCAATAGCAACGTTTCAGTTCAATCACTCAACCGTGCTATTTAAATATTAATAAACCTAAAACAAAGGATGTGCACGGTGTAAGGTACGGTTCAACATAAAATCCCAGCTCATTATAGGCGCTTTGAAGTTTGCCGAGTTTCCAGACCATATTTCGATTGACTATGGTTAAAGTGATATGATAAGTTGTACGTATACATGTAGTGCATGTGGTACGTTTGCGAGCTTAGTGTAATGTAACAGACGTTTGGTGGACGTTCGTCAAGCTCAATTACTCAGAAAAGATTTCTGAGACCCCAGACAACCTTCTAATGACCAGTTAGACGCTCTAACCATTGCGCCACTGAGGCTCATATGGAGAGCTAAGGTTGCAAATTCATAGTCATACGTGCTCCTAAGTGGTAGCGTTTGCATATGAGATGTAGTAAAAAGTGATATGATAAGTTGTACGTATACATGTAGTGAGTGGATGTGGTACGTTTGAGGGCTTGGTGTGTAATATCACAGATGTTCCGCGCACGTTCGTCAAGCTCAAACACTCAGAAAATATATCTCCTCCCCCCCCCCCCAGCTGGGGTTGCAGCAGGGGCGACCAAAACTAGCAAGCGCGCCAAAACTTAACAAAATAAACCTATTTCTTTCCATAGCTAGGTCTTCAAATTAATATTTAGAATATGTGCCTTTGCCAGAATAGATCGTAGTAGCGCAGGCATAAGCTATTAATAAGAGTACGATTAGAAAAATCTACATCGAAGCTGACATGAAGTAGTTCTCATTAATGCCGCATCGCTGCCGTACTAAAAGTATAACGGTTATCTGGAAAACGCGGACACGGACACGCGGACATGGAAAACACGGACATGGAAAACGCGGACATAGAAAACGCGGACATGGAAAACGCGGGCATGGAAAACGCGGACATGGAAAACGCGGACACTTGTATTTTTTCATTGTAAACGCGCGCATATCTTGAGTTAATATTCGGGGTCTGTTTTATACTTCATCTCTTCAAATTGTCGGCTGATATAAATGGCTTTTAGTTTTAGACACCCTGCGGCTTTATTTATATCTGCGGTCGTAAATATAGCCTAATCCTCTCAGTACGGCTATATTTCCGGCATTTTTTGCTTCGTTTTATATACATTCAATGCAAATCAGTGTATTCATTGAATAAGATCAATGTTGCCCTATAGGTCCAACTGATCAAATAATAGACGATTAAGCGCATTTGACCAGCAGAGTCATTACGCCTTTAAACGGCAGGCTGGAAGGTTGGAGAAAACGTGCCTCCAGATTGTCAACGTATTTGCATCCCTCCATCATTATTTCTAATATTTTATCTTTTTTTATATAATGTAAATAACTTTAAGACAATTAATCCTTTGGTAACGGGGACAATAAAAGAATTGTTACTCACTCACTCACTCTCCCCCTCCATGTACTCACTCTCTCCCTCTCCTCCTCCCCCTCCCCCGTAGTCTGTCAATTCTTCCTTTGATAACATGAACTGATCGCGATCCTTTTAATTTAGCAGGTATGCAATTATAACTCTTGACAAAATCATAAAAAAATATTTTTAATTGACGTTATAAAAAAAGTTATAATTGACGGTACCGAAAAAGATGGCGGCGGTACATTCAAGCACAATGCTTTGCGACATCAAATCAGCTCAAATAACAACAAAATATCATTAAAATAAACTGATATAACTAAATATTGTTTATCATGCTAAGATGGATTAAGCAAGAACTTCATTCCTACCAAAGTTGATCGTTTTAAAACCCTATCTTCCAATAATTCTGCAAGAAACAAAATTTAATGCACGCAAAGGATTGTGGTTAATTGTACAAGTCGCCATATTTTTCAGTACGGTCAATTCCATATTTACTATTTTAAAAGGATTGATGCAACGTGCACGCCTTTAAGTTTCAATCATCAAATAAGAATACTATGTGAGTGAAATATTATTTTTTCGGACTTTATATTGGTTTTCGGACGAAATAGGTCGTCGAAATCGGGACAAACGTTCGCCTTTTTTTCAAGTTTGATTGTAATCACATTGTGAAAACGAAAAGTGCAAAAAAGATTTTAATCTTTCCCTATGTTAAACTGTGTACTGTTAATTGCAACTGAAAGGGATGTATTATGCATCTTTAACATCATCGGGAAATAGTCTCGACTAATTTTTACAGTAAATAACTGAGTAAATGTCATGTAACCGAATCAACTACGCAAACTGAAAATAGCGTAAAAAACTACAACAATCTTAACTTGTTAGATCCCTAAGTAACATTATCATAGATTTTCAAGTGTTTTCCATGTCCGCGTTTTCCATGTCCGCGTTTTCCATGTCCGCGTTTTCCATGTCCGCGTTTTCCATGTCCGCGTTTTCCATGTCCGCGTTTTCTATGTCCGCGTTTTCCATGTCCGCGTTTTCTATGTCCGCGTTTTCCATGTCCGCGTTTTCCGTGTCCGCGTGTCCGTTATCTCGTTACCCAGTGGCGGCGCCACGGGAGGGACTTAAAAAAACAGTCAAAACGTGAAGATCTAGTTACGAAGAGAAGTCAGGGGCGGACACGTCTCCCCCCAGTTCTCCCCAAGGTTGATTTTCCAATTCGTCCAAATTCGAGAAAAGTTGGGGGGAGATAAAGATCTGAAATGTGTAATCTTTTGTGTTTTCTATGGTGTTTTATAATCTTCAGAATTCTGTAAAATCTCACTCCAAACTGATGCAGGAAATGGCATATCAGAGACTCTACATTTCAAAATTTTCCGGGGGGCATGCCCCTGAAACCCCCTTTTTATTCTTGCGCATAAAAAATATAATCTTTTTTTTCTCTCTCGACTCTACTCACCCACACAAGTCTTGTTGTCTTTAGTCAGTTCCAGGTCCATTGAACACTCGCACCGCACACCAACTGGCGTGTACAAACACAAATGAGAGCATCCTCCATTATTCTTCTGGCACTCATTTGCACCTTAATTTGAAAACATTATGCTTCATTAGCTCTATTAAGCATTTTCTTTGCATTTTAATCATTTTGGTGCGCTAACCGTATTGAAAAATAATTATATGTTATACACAACTTATAGGTGAAATTAAGGATTGTAAAAGGACTATTTTGACTGTCGTTTTACTACCCATGGTGAAATGCAACGGACAAAGATGGTTGATTGATTGATTGATTGATTGATTGATTGATTGATTGATTGATTGATAATTAACTTCTAGTTCAAGAACTATAAGCTTTTAAAAAGATCTATTTAACACCAACGACAACGACACATTTTCCAATATATTCCAATGTATTCAACTATTCTTAGATCTTTAAAAAAGTAGAAGAACCTACGTTTTCAATCTAGCTTTATATATTTCAATTAAAACTTATTTAGTATGTTATCTTTGAGTGATAAAAAGAAATGCCTACAGCGCGTTTTTCATGACAACTTTGGTGCAATTGTCAACTGTGACGACACACATACACACGTGTGAAATTTCCGAAAGCATTTCCGAGAATGCGAATTGATGAGATTTCCTGTTACAAAAACATCAGTATCTCCAAAACGTCTAAATTTGAATCATAGTGCGAATAAAGCAATTGAATTTCCTGTAGTGGACTCTACTCTACTGTACTCTACTGTAGTGTAGTGTAATCTGTAGTGTAGTGTACTGTACTGTACTGTACTGTACTGTACTGTACTTTACTGTACTGTACTTTACTGTACTGTACTCTACTGTAGTGTACTCTACTGTACTCTACTGTAGTGTACTCTACTGTACTGTACTCTACTGTACTGTAGTGTACTGTACCGTTGTGTACTGTACTCTAATGTACTGTGCTGTGCTGTACTGTACTGTACTGTACTTTACTGTACTGTACTTTACTATACTCTACTCTACTGTAGTGTACTCTACTGTACTCTACTGTACTGTACTCTACTGTACTGTAGTGTACTGTACCGTTGTGTACTGTACTCTACTGTACTGTGCTGTGCTGTGCTGTACTGTACTGTGCTGTACTGTACTGTACTGTACTGTACTGTACTGTACTGTACTGTACTGTACTGTACTGTACTGTACTGTATTGTACTCTACTCCACCTCTAACTCTACTGCGCAACACAGAGTTTCCCCTAAATTTCTATACACAAAAATACATTTAAAAAGCACACATACCATATTTCATCTTCATATCAACAGCCTTGAGTCCATTTAAATCTCGAAGCAGCTCATGAACTATGCCTTTACTACTAGAATTCTTAACATGGATTTTCTGTAAGTTTCTGCGCTCCCAGTCGGTCCAGAAGATATGTTTATCAATAAGTCCCAATCCGTATATATGAGAAACTTTATCATCTAACAAGATCTTCCTATCAGTGCCATTCAAGTTGCACACTTCAATCTTATCTAGTTTAGCATCACCCCAGTACATTTTACGATCAATGTAATCAATCGCCAAAGCATTAGGCCACTGGATAGATGAATTCACAAGTACTTCCCGATGAGAGCCATCCAACCATGCACGTTCAATTTTGGGATGAACTCCCCAATCAGACCAGTACATATATCTTGAAAAGATGAGTACAATTGTTTTTTAATTATGGCATAAAAATATCATTCATAAATTAATTTAGTAATTCATTTCACAGACAAGTAAACTTGTGTATATGGAGAGGAGAATACAATGGGAAGGATGGAGGGCTAATTAATCCTTAATTGTGGTGGCTAAATTGAGAAAGACGCAGATCAACAAGGCTGAGCCCGAGGAATATGAAAAGGCACTGGGAGCCACCATATGTCAGACTGTGGAGCTGAGAGCAAAGAAAAACTGGGAAACCTGCCCCAAAACCCTAAGCCCTACTGTGGTCGGCTTTTAGTATTTTACTCTGGCTAACACCAGATGATTTTGCTCATCAAGGGAAGATCGAACTCTAGTGCGAAAGGGTTAAAACCTATCTCGTCAACCCTTTCCCTATTGTGGTCGGCTTTTAGTATTTTACTCTGGCTAACACCAGATGATTTTGCTCATCAAGGGAAGATCGAACTCTAGTGTGAAAGGGTTAAAACCTATCTCGTTAACCCTTTCCCTATTGTGGTCGGCTTTTAGTATTTTACTCTGGCTAACACCAGATGATTTTGCTCATCAAGGGAAGCACTCTAGTAGGGAAAGGGTAAAGCACAAGAGAGACCAACTAGAACTCTACTGACATGATTGCCAAACCCAAGCTCAAGATCAGGAACAGGGTCCTCCCAGGCAGCCACCCTGATCCAAGTACTGACTCTGTCCAACTGGCTTTAACTTTGGAGAGCAGCAAGGAGACAATGAGCTAGCAGTCCTTACCCTTCTCCAGGATCCACTACTATTGCTCTTGGTTCATCAAGGTTTTCAGAAATCAAAACTCTCCTCGAGGTACCATTCAGATGACATACTTCAATACGATCTGTGCCAGTGTCACTCCAGTATAAATTACGACCAATCCAATCCACTGCTATTCCTTCAGGTAATTTCACTTCAGCTTGGACTACAGTAAGCTCATCTTCACAAAAGAAAATAATGTTTAGTAAGTTTCATAATGCAGATTGCATCTACACAACCAGAAAACACACTAATAGATGACCAGCACTTTGTCAGTAAATGACCAGTACACAACCAGCACAGTACAGAGTGCAGTACAGAGTACAGTACAGAGTACAGTACAGAGTACAGAGTACAGAGTACAGAGTACAGTACAGAGTACAGTACAGAGTACAGTACAGAGTACAGTACAGAGTACAGTACAGAGTACAGTACAGAGTACAGTACAGAGTACAGTACAGAGTACAGTACAGAGTACAGTACAGAGTACAGTACAGAGTACAGTACAGAGTACAGTACAGAGTACAGTACAGAGTACAGTACAGAGTACAGCACAGAGTACAGCACAGAGTACAGCACAGAGTACAGTACAGAGTACAGAGTACAGTACAGAGTACAGTACAGAGTACAGTACAGAGTACAGTACAGAGTACAGTACAGAGTACAGTACAGAGTACAGTACAGAGTACAGTATTAGTACAGTATAGTACAGTATAGTACAGTATAGTACAGTATAGTATAGTATAGTATAGTATAGTATAGTATAGTATAGTATAGTATAGTATAGTATAGTATAGTATAGTATAGTATAGTATAGTATAGTATAGTATAGTATAGTATAGTATAGTATAGTATAGTATAGTATAGTATAGTATAGTATAGTATAGTATAGTATAGTATAGTATAGTATAGTATAGTATAGTATATGACCTGCCACTGCAACAGACATTTTGACACAAATTATACTCAGTATAACACAATAATTAAAGTACCTATGTCATCCTCAGGGACTTTACATATTTATACTACATGTAATTGGAACATTCTGAGAAGATTTGTAATATATCTTCTCAGGTGAAAATTTCATCTTTTGTAATTAAAGTTGACGGAAGTGACGTCGAAAGATGAATTTGTCTGTATGAAAACCACTTTACAGATTCCTCTTTTGACGTCACTTCCGTCAACTTTAATGGCAAAAAAATCCATGAAGATGACATTTTCACCTGAGAAGATATATTACAAATCTTCTCAGAATGTTCCAATTAGTATAAATATGTAAAGTCCTGAGGATGACATAGGCACTTTAAACTAGACAAACAGTAAAGTTTACAGTCATACCAGAACCATCAAGCCTTGCTCTTTTGATCAAACGTAACTCCAGGTCTGCCCAATACACAAAACCTTCAACTGGATCAAATTCAATGACAAAAGCTCGGTGCAGATTGTGAATGGGCAAGACAACTGCAATGTTATCAGGTGTATCCAATGATATCAATCTTAACTCTGTTCTTTTTGCTACCAACACAAACTTCTGGGGACCTGGAAAAAATAGTTAAT
The DNA here is from genome assembly GCA_035771165.1 of Paragorgia papillata. NCBI lineage: Eukaryota > Metazoa > Cnidaria > Anthozoa > Scleralcyonacea > Coralliidae > Paragorgia > Paragorgia papillata. The sequence continues at coordinate 442,975 of JAWNZC010000335.1, read as the reverse complement.
TTCATATTTTATATGAAGTAATTTCATTTCACCTAAATGTTAATTTAGATGTTTACATGTAATAATCATATTATAAATTATATTATAAATTTTTCTCTATGGGTTTGTCCTTTCCTTTTTCTTATTTCTTTATTTTTCTCTTTTCTATTTTTCGCTTGTCTTGTTTCTTCATTTTTATTTTTCTCTTTTACTTTTCACTTTATTAAATAACTTTAAATAAGCCATTTCTACTACCTGAGCTGGCCAAAAATAGCCCCTTTATAGTTTTACTCTGTCTAATGGCAGACAATTTTACTGGTCAAAAAGACAACCATCATTTCATAACTCACCATTTTCACAAGTTTTCTTGTCAGCTAACAGAGCCACACCAGTTGGACAAGCACAAGAATAACTTCCACCAGAAGCCAACAAACACAAATGACTACACCCACCATTCTGTTTACCACAAGGATTTGTTACTAAAATAAGAAAGTTTTACAATATAGGAAACTTGACATCAGTGACAATCAAAATGACACTTCTTGAGAAAGAGGCAAGCAAAAAAATTAATGCAATACTTTCACAGTTGATAAAATTAAATACAAATGTCAACATTGACCAAAATGAAAAGGTGGTAAAGTGTAAGTTTTTAGCAATGAAATACTGAAGTTTCAAACATGGATACATGGTGGTATTCATTGGAGTAAACAACCAGCCAAATAGAATTCCATATTTTACTCTGATGAAGGACCATTGCTAAAAATCTCAGCAGTTTACCACATTTTCACTTTGCTCTATCCAAAAAACTGCCTTAACCCTTTCCCTACATCTTGGTCACCCACTGCAGTGCTTTCAATGAATAAAATACGCCAGCGCGATGGATCGCGCTCGCCAGAGCAGATTTCACAACTGGGCAGCGCGATTTGGTTTTTCTTGAAAAACAGCGCCGGTTTATGTTGATGACTTCCTGTTACATTTCCTGGGTCAATTTTAACAGTCTATTATCATAAAAATGAACTTCAAACCAATGTTTTAAGTGTCATTTGTGGTTTTCATCTGCACAACTAGCATAAAGTTTGAGATTTTGTAGTGTTTATCCCAATATTGCCGCGCCGGAACATGCGGTGGATGTCCCCATGAGCAAACGAACGCTATTTTGCATTTTCGCCGATTTCGGCTAGTCTTTTAATAATACGAATATCAATTAAACAATATGCAGCAAGACAATACAGTACGTCACTGGAGAGTGCAGTTAGCCTGCCACTAGAAACAAACTAAAAATATTTAATATCTAAACCCGTTAATTTAATAAAACCAAGAACAATTTATCTCCCTGTGATGCCATAATTCGTAAATATGCGTGCATAAAGTTGTTCAAAACCACGCCGCCGGTTTATTGATTTGTTTTTATAAGCTAGACTGTATACTCCTGCACAGAGTAAACAAGAGATATTCCATTATTTTCATATTATATAGAACTGAGCATTTATTTACTCCATTTCTAGGCAGTGGAAGATAATCTGCGAGCGCGTTTTATGACAAATTACTTATCTGCCAGCGCGATCAATCGCGCTGGCAGAACGAACTTGGGAGCGTGTGGGCGAGCGCGATCGCGCTCGCCTCATTGAAAGCACTGCACTGCCTCCTCCGCAGGCCCTTCGTTGCATCATGGACAGGTCACACACGCCGAATTTAGGGCCTGCAAGATCCTGTAAAAAATTTGGCAAAACTTGGCATGGAATAAATTTGCATAATTTAACTACCATTGTTAATAGCCATGGCTATTTCCAAAGATTTTGAAGGACATACGAATCCTAGCTTTAAAATGAAGGAATTGTTGAAAAAAGCAATTACAGTTGAACTTTGTCAACTTTCGGCCGGAATAATCAATGAAAATGCACTTTAGTCTACCCAGAGAGTCTTGGGTTTATACTTTTTCGGTTTCCACAACAACTGAAACTTGAATTACGCTACACTATAGCCTACAATTTAACAAAATTAAATCTCATTAACTCTTGGTCAGTTGACAGTCTTTGATAGCTAAATAAAGCAAAAAACAATAAGAAAAACCTGTACTTTCCTGACCGTTGAATTTGCTTTTGTTCGGCAGATATTTTTTCCTTCAATTCCTTTTTGTCATTAAAAATATTATTGGCAGGAGATTGGTAATTCTAAAACATATTGGTTTCTTCATTGTCATGATCTGTAAGAAAGTTTAGATCGAATTTCCTGGTGGGTCACAGTGTTAAAAGAACTTGGACGTACGTTTGTCGAAAAGCGGCTGGAAAAAAATTGCAGGCCCTCTCAAAACTATCGCCTCTAGGGCCTAGTCTCCCTGTGCATAAGGGGATCAGTCCCCATTTTGTTTACAGGATCTGGCAGGCCCTCTCAAAAGTGTGACCTGTCCATGATGCAATTATTTTACTCTGTCTAACACCAGACGAGTTTACTCGTGAAGTGAGAACCCCTAGGAGGGAAAGGGTTAATATACAGCACTCTACTTTAATTTTACATTCTTGGATACATTGGTTAATTTAAGTTCCATACCATTTGGCTGTCTTTCTGCTCCAAAAGCTTTAAGATACATTAAGCTTTCAATTTTATCCTTGACTACCCATTTTCCATCACCAGTTTTCTTGTGACATGAATGGATAGATTTTGTATGCCAATCTGTCCAGTAAACATAATCACCAAAAATCGTTATAGAAAATGGGTGAGGTAAAGAACCAGGGACAACTGTTTTATGATCATTTCCATTTAAATCAGAACTTGCAACACAATTAACTGCATCATTGTGAGCATCTAGCCAGTAAAGACGAGAGTCTTCATAATCAACAGCCAAACCATTAGGCCATTTGATGTCAGTTGTAATAATATTTACTTTATCTGCACCATCCATTCCAGCACGAACAATTTTGGGTTCTTCCCCCCAATCAGACCAAAACATGTACCTACAATGCCAATAAATAATAAGATATTTACTTTGAGTTTCTTGTACTGTATAATAATTATTTGAACATGAACATGTTAGGGACACTGGCTATAAAAAGTGTCTCCCTGGGAAGGCTTCAGGCAAGCTCATCACCAATCAGTCATCTTAGATCCCCCCTAGGACATTCTTGCGGCCTACAGTAACATGTATATAAAGAAAACTTAATAATTAAAACCATATGAATTAATTGCATCTGTTATTGTATTAACATCGCATTCTTTCCAAGTCACACTTTGTAGCTTAGACATAATAAAAAACATTTCTGAAAACAAAAACAACTTCTGAAGGTCATTTCTGGATTAGTCTTTCAGGTAATATTGGACTTTAGCCTGACGTTATTTGATGCATGCCAATTCTTGTTGTTTGGTAAAATAGCATAGAACTATTTCAAATGATTATTGTGAGAACTAAATAACAGAGTCATAATTATCAGAAGTGACCTTTGTCATGAGCATAACATTGGGATAGTCAGTACCAGCATATGCAACTACATGTCCAATAAATCAGCATAATGTCTTTCACTAGGAATTTAAGACACACTGTATTTGTATTCCAAATCCCATTTAATCTACTTTACATGTTTCCTTTCAGACTGCAAAAAGATTCCAGGTATTTTATGTGTGGGAGGGACTAAAGAGTATGTTATACCAATTTAAAAGACAAAATAATATTGAGCTTTAAGAGTTTTTCTTATTCTAGACAAAATACAATATCTAAAGAGTATTTTGAAAATCCTTGAAATTTTGTTTGTCTTAATGCATGTTTTAAAATAGTCAGTAGATGGTGATGACAGTCATTTGCACCTATGTGGAAAACTGTTCCTATCAAGGTCAAACATAGAAGTTTCTCTTGGAAACATACCAAGTTTCCCTTTGAAAGGTACATGTTTGTGCCAATCAAATATTGCCAATCCCACCAATTTCAAAACAGTTCACTTTTGAACATGTTTTGAACATGTTTTGATGGGCAGTGTTTCCACTTGCATCGCAAATGTACCAATACAAACAACTGTACCAATACCAAGAATTTTAGCATTCTAATAAGTTGAAGTAAGATTCTGAATTTCTGATTACTAACCAGAAATACAGTATCAAATGATTGATGAAAATAAATACCCGTAAATACTCAAATTAATAGACAATTGATAAACCTGATCTTTACTAATATTATTTAAATCCATATTGGTATAAACTTTTAATGTCTTAAGAGTAGAAATAAAGAGATTGTAATTGATTTTCAATAATTCATATGGGTTTCTGGATTTTTTTAAAAGGCTAAATTTATAGGCTTTCAAAATTCCTTGGATTTTCCCATATTTGGATTAATGAATTTTTAGCAGATTTTTTGAGATTCTTTTGTACGGTTTGTGAAAACAATTAAAAGCATTTTCAAAATCTATAGATTCTCAAGGATTTGGATAAATTTTCAAGAATTCCCAAAGACTTTTGCAATTTTTTCAGCAAGTGTATAAGATTTTTGAAGTGCTTTGTTATCTATATAATAAATATATAATTATTATTAATACTCAAACTTTTATAAGATTTTGAATATGTAGTGATCATGAATACTGTTTATTTTGCAAGTTTTCATTAATAGCTTATTACTTTATAGTCTTGTATTAAATATTTATAGCATAAAGTATATTTCACAGTTTCATAACCTTTGAGAAAACAATCTTATTAACCTAGCAAAATCTTTCCATATTAGTTCAATATAGAGAACTTTCAAAATCCACCATACCTTTGGCTAGAAGCCACATTTATATCAGCTTAACAAACACACTTTGAAATATAAGAACTCAGGAATTATCTTTTCAACATATTTATAAAGTGAATTAATAACTCAATGCAATTCGATCAATTAATCCCTTCATATTTAGAAACAAAGCATTGAACAAATAAATGAGAAGGAAATACTATGTTTACAAAAAATGCTAAATCTGTAAAACAAATATGATTTTAAACAACTATGTAGCTTTATATGGTTAGGATGGAACTTCTCACACCTTCAAAGGATTATGTAGACTAATACACTATATTTGATGACACAATATTTCTTGGCAAAAACAAAAAATATTTATCATGGCTTTCTACTTTTACATAAGGAACTCAGCACTTAGGATAGTATGAATAATATTTGCCACCTTGGAAAGATATAGTACAATATTATATTTTGATAAATATTTTATCAAAATATTTCTAGACTTCAGTGATATTGAATGGTTAATTGTGACATAGGCAAGCAAAACGTTGGCAGTTGTTTTGATAAAATCAGTGAGCATGAAGGAACAGAGGGTGTTTTCATTCTTTCAAAAGCACCACATGTAATTCACTATTTGTCAGTTGTGACTCCGGAACTGTATCCTGCAGTAGGGCATAAATATCCAGCTGTTTCACAATCACAGTCTAATCTAACAAATAGATTTTTTTACGCCTTGACCCAAAGGTGATGAACAATAATCTAAGTATATATAAAGATATATATAAAGTATTCACAAATGCACTTTGGTTTGGTTTGAACCAAGTGAGGGAAAACATGGAAATTTAAACAGGTCGTAAACAATTAAGGTTGGTTAGCAGAACTATAATTAACCTAAATTCCTTAACTAAATAAATAAGAACTTGTAAAGGGTTGGAAAGGAGGAATATTTTACACAATTAATGTCGTATACAGTCACTATATAACATGAATAGGGGAAAAAATATCATTAGAAAGCAATACATGCAAATAACATGTCATAGTTTAATATTAGCTAGCAAAAAGGAAATAGATTTGTGTACAGAAATTTAGTTTTTCAAACACATTGCGTGAATATACTATTTATAATGTAGTATAACGCAGATGAAATGAAATCTAAGAATAATAAAATCAGAGCAGTTGAATATACCATCACATTATACATTGCAGTACAGCTCACTACAAAAAGTTTAGTATTTTGTAAAGCAATGCTGCTGAATCGATGGATAAAGCATTCTTGTGAAATATATTGTATTAGGGTTCACACTATACACAATTAACAGCATGGGTCTGGTAAGAAGACCATTAGATCGAACATTCTTCATTTGAAATGCGAACTCTTGCTGCGGGTCCATGGGTGACGAACTAACATTACAAATATTACTCTTGCTCATACAAAATCTAATGGATTTTTAATGGCTTTGAAAATCCAATTAATTATTGCCTTACGTTAAAATAGAGCTGAGCGGAAAGTGAAGGCGAAATAGTCGTGAGGAAAAGGAAGAGAGTACATCTGATGTGGTCTCAAGTGGGTTACCTTGTTGTCAAGATTCCAACCTTGTAATGAAGGGCAACATTCTTTGGTTTTAACCTACTTAAAGCAAGCAATCGGATTCCCTGCTAAGCTTCACCTATCAACATACGTACTTCGACTTACCCATGTAATGGATCGACTGCAATAGCTCGAGGATGATCTAAATTGTTCCAAAAAAGCACTGAACGTTGACTGCCATCGAGGTTGGCCACTTCGATCCATTTTGATCTCGAATCTAACCAATATATTTTCATTGTGACCCAGTCAACGGCTAATCCTTCTGGCCAAACTAGTCCAGTAGACACAATAGTTTCACTTTTTGAGTTACTGTCTTTTTTCAAGGATTTTCTCATAATTTTTCCCAACGCTACATCCGTCCAAAATAATAATTGTTTCTCAAAATGAAATCCGACTGCAATTGCATCGTCCAGTCCGTCACGTTTGTCCGCCAAAATTCGAGTCGTCGTTCCATTTGCATGACGAATGCCAACATTACTGACATTGGTCTCAAGCAAGCAAATATCTTGTCGTTCAGAATAGATCAACTTCAAAGGCGATACTAGAAAGCGAGAAAGGAAAATAAGTATTCTAGCTGATTAGCACTTGCTTAAGGATTTTATATGTGAATGAAGCGAAAACGAGCGAAGTAACACAATACGAGTAAAACAATTTCAAAACCAGCTGCGCAACTTGTGTGCTTCTTCGCATGATACAAATCTGTAAACATTTTCATTCATGGCAATTAGGATTCTTTTAAAGCCGAAAAAAACCTACGCCAACCGCTTTGTTTTCATTAAAACATCACGTTTACGCTTTGCTCTTTAAAGAACGAAATTCGGCAAAGGTTCAAGCACCGTCTAATAAAGTCAAATAATATGTAAATAAACATTTACCCGACTACAATGGCTCGATAAATGAAGGAGAGTAATGACAAGCGGTAAAGACTATTGCACTAGCTCTTTGCAACTTTACACAAGGACAAGCACTAAAAGCCAATAACATTCACAAGCCATTGTAAACAGATCAAACGCCGAGACTTAACGCGTTGCCTAAATCACGAAAACTAAACCAGATGTGAATATGCTATACATGCATATATATAATCGTTGTATTTCGACGTGACTCGTGCACTGACCACTCGATCACAACTGACTTGAACGTCCATAACAGACGACCGTTTGGTTTATATATCACGGTCGAAAGAAACGTATGATAGATATATAATATAAAATATGGCACGGGAATGAATTAGGAAGACGAGGATACAGCCCCACGAACATTTTGATGTTGTTTTGTTGGCTCCTTCACGTGATAATTTTCAGATAATTTTCAGAATATAGTGGAACTCTACCATGGACAAGATTCGTTGGCGAATTAGAACGCTACAGAATGTAGCAAACATGTAACAAATTAAAGAACGAGACTTCTTCATATTAAGAAGAGTTCACCCCACAGGACTCGCCAAACACGATGCCATTGAGAAGAATCGAGTGAAACGGCGCGTTTCTATCCATAATATGAAGCAAACTGCTCATATATAATTATATATATATATTTCCCAATCTCGTCCAGTCATCCAGTAAATATCACTGGCACGTTGCAAAATCATTCCTTCCCTGTTTATCAATTCAGTGTTTCGCAAGATCCCTCGACAACGAAACAGTCACAACGGCGGCATTAAAGGTAATCGGGAAAAATATTCGTCGAATATTGGCACTTGAACCTGTGTGAGTCAACACAGAGTTTGATACGATACAAGAAATTTTTCAATAAGTCTTACCCAAAATGAAACGTGAACAGAATAACAATGACACGGTCAAAGCAATGAGCTTCATCCTACGTCGTTGAACGCTCTATATTCATTGGAGCTGTAGAGAAATTGGTTTCAAAATCTTGATGATATCCTTCTTTCGTCTTTGCACTCGACACAACACAGAGCTGTTTAACGCCCCAGGTGCATTGCCCTGTGCGTTCATATATCAAGTCACGTGCCCCAAATACTCGCTCGTCATTGGTCAATATATCTTTCTCAAGGCATCGATGTTTCTCGAGAGAACAATATTGTGTGAGTGAGGGAGGAGGAGCAATATTTGATCTCATTTGTTCAAACTCAAAGGCATTTCTTTCAATCTTACCACACAAAGATCTTTGACTCAGAAATGGGAAACATAATTAATAATCAGGAATTGCAAATATTTTGCTGATCAACACTTTATTTTTCGAAGTGATCTTGAAAAACCAAGACGAATATTAACATGTGGAAAATATATGACTTAGCGCGCAGACAAGTGCAACTTGGGCAGTGATTGTGTCTAGATACAAGCAGTTAAGAACGATATTCGTTTGTGATTGGTGGAGATTTCTAAGAGGCACTATTTAATGACAAGCTATTCGTTATCTCGCCAATATCAAGTCAAGCTCATTCATCACAGCTGTCTATTTATACAATAACAAAAATTATGGAAAATACGGTAGTTTCACGGCTAACACTCAGAGAGAAGTAATAGTGCTATACAGCAGAGGAACTACCATTGAAGAATCAGAGAAAACTAGGAATTAAGTACAGATTCTCAGAATATACGAACTTTGTTAAAGACGTTAGCTTTGTAATTTCAGGAATTACAACTAAATTGTAAAGTACAAAACTTTTTTTTTTATCGACGAGACGGTATCTAACTTACCAAGACGATATCACCATGGCCTCTTTGAGAGGCAACTTTTTCGTTTATACTGTACATTTATTTTTTGTTTAGTTATTGCGCTGGATAAACACCTTGGCAATTTGTTTGTCAACATTCTCCGCCATAGTTCTGTTTTGAAATATTTCAAATAAAGAATAGAAGTTTGCATTTTCAGAGATGAGGGTATTAATTATAAATCAGCTTTATAGCCGTGTATCAAAAGAAACCTATTAGTTAATCACATGTCTATAATTATTTAAACCATACTTTGAATGATCTAGCTTCATGCATCACACGTGCACTCAGGGGCGCAACTAGGGGGGGTTGGGGGAGTTGCAACCCCTGCCCTTTTTAACCCCTGCCCTTTTTGTGAGACCTCTAATACTAGGTTAGACATTAGATAAACAGATAATCAATCGTGTTGTGAGCACGCATTTCCGCAACTGAAAATACGAGAAAAGCGTCCTAAAAATGCAGGAAATTCCGTTTCAGAGACCTAAAATTCAAAAATTTTCCGGGGGAGCGTGCCCCCGGACTCCCCTAGAATCTCTGCTTCCCACACCACTGCCTTCTAGTCCCAAATTGTTTAGAATACTGAACGACTTTGCCCTTTTTTTGCGTTCAACCCCTGCCCTCGAAATTTTCTAGTTGCGCCCCTGCTAAACAAGTACAGTATAAAGATCGCAGTCCTATGACTGTGAATGAAAGAAAACTGGAGTGTTAAGAACAGACTACACGCAATTTAGCGCTAATTTTTCAAAAACTATATAAATGATTCTACTCTGCATTACTGGAGAACCTTTAGGAGCATGTAAAATGGCAAGTCTGGGACTCTGGGTTGTTGTTTATTTTTTCAATCCCAAAAATGACAAAATGTACGTTGGTTTGTTCACTTTTCTCTAATACAGGAGGCGGGACCAATCCATATATGGGCGGAACTACCAGATTGAGCGGAAGCTAAAATTATTGCATGGGGAGGGATTGGGATGGACTGAATAACTTATTTTCGTTCCCAGGAATTTAGTCGTCTTCCCCGTCGCGCCAAATCTTAATAAAACCAATAATTCTTGGTTTGCATCTGACGTCACGGCGGCCATATTGGTGCCCAGAAAGAGGTATCATCGGTTTCAAATTATGAAGCTTAACCATCTAATAAAACCATCCCACAAGCGGGATGTTAAACTTGAACACATAAAGGTAAAAATCCTATAGGGGTGTTGTGGTCGGGGTATGAGAGGCGGCACATTTTTCTGGAGGGTTGTGATTAGGTTTAGGGTTTCCGGGGGGCGTGATTACCGGGGGGTGGTATGGGGGTGAGGTTTCGTTTTAAAAGGTTGTCCAATCAGATGGTGGTTTTAATAGTTGGTTAAGCTTCATAATTTGAAGGAAATGATAGCTCCCAGAAACAATGAAATGGCGGCCATATTGGATAAAGGATAAAGGACTGGTGGCTAATCCTTACTTTTAGCCAGCGGCTGAATTGCGAAGGACGTAGATCAACGTGGCCGTGTCGAGGCATATCAAAGGCGCTCCAAGCAGCCGCCAACGACACAGTTCAGACCACGGATCACAGCTAAGATGTTAGGTGTTGATTTTATTTTTGGTGCACAACCTTTATCCTATGGGAATTTAACTCTATTCTTATTCAAACATTTCGTATTGTTTCACCACCCCAACGGAGCCACCGATCACGTGAGTGAAAATGATTCATTGGCCATTATTCTTGGGATCGTTTGGAGGAACAGTTTCATCGTGCTTACGCTACCAAGTCCCCTAGCGTCCCTTACCCGTCACCAGTCTTCAACGCTTTGGGGAAATGGCCAATATAGAAATTACATGGGATGACTCTGTGGGACCTTTTCCGACGATCGCAGCCATTACACCAAGCTTTATTGCGCAGCTTCGAGACGAATAGGGGCCTGGGGGTAGTTAGGGCTCAGTCAATTAAAATACAGGATTTGTAAAAGCCCACAATGCAATTGGTTTTAATATTATGGGGAAAAAACTACATATAAAGAGGACATTACACGGTGGTGCGAAGATATGGATTTTATCTTCGAGTGGTGAAAACAATATTTTACGAATGAGCGTAGCGAATGAGTAAAATATCGTTTTTACCACGAGAAGATAAAATTCATATCTTCAAGCCAGCGTGTAATTTTCTTTTTATTATATAGATTCAATGCAAAAAGCGGTAAAATTCTTAATGACGTCATCGATATCTTCACTAGTGAGGATATGGAAAATACGACACTGCATATTCTCTAGTAAAACACTCGCATCTATATAATAAAGCATAATATTAGGTTTCAAAACAGACGCATTAATTTCATAAACTACTTTACTTGGTTGATGACAAAAAAAAAAGCAAAGAAAACGGAAACACCGGATAAAGATGTCTTAATTTTTAGTTTTAAGCTAAAATTAAGAAGATTGTCTGCATCCATGCTTGAAAGTGACAAAGGCTTACCAGTTAGAAGGTCCTCAAGTCAAAACGTCCACTGTCAACTAAGTCAAAACGTCCTCGGGTCAAAATATTCCCAGGTCATAACGTCCTCAGACCAGAGTCATAACGTCCTCAGATCAAAGTCAAAACGTCCTCGGTTAAAAACCATGCATGCATAGGCTAGCTCTGCCAGATTTAAATAAGGTTCAGAACATAATAACCAATAATAATTGGCTAGAAACGTTTCGTGCTGCTGAATAATTTCCTGAGCTCAGCGCCTCAGCACGCACAAACTTATTTTCAAAGATGGCGTGTTACCAAAATTTGCTAAGCTTATAGTAAGCTGTCCCGAGAATTTGAAATCGAGAGTATTTGTACTATTGGGAACAAGGACAAGGGAAAACAAGAAATCTACAAAAGTATCCTTAACGACAATAGTAATACTGGTGTACTTCAGTATTTAGTGAGATCAAAAACAAGACTTGACAGAAGTAAGTTTTACGAAAGTTTTGTATTTATTTTGGACAAAGATAAATATATATAAGTTTCCTAGAAGGTAATATCAAGGTAATGTTTCCTAGGACACGAGGACGTTTTGACCGGATACCCTGGAAAGTATGAAACTCAAAGGTTATTGAAGGTTAACTGCCCCCCCCCCCCCCCCCCGCCTAAGTATTCTGATAACAATGAATGAATTCATACAGTTCGTGCAATAGTACGAATAATATTTTTACCCGGTATTAAATGTTTTATACAGGACAACATTCCATGTTTCGCCATATGAAAATATTTTTACCGCTACACTCTGATATAAAGTATTCATTTTTTTATATAGTCAGTTAAATAAATACTGAAACGACTTTATTCTGCTGTTTTGATTTCTTTATTTAACATTTAGAGATGGTTCATGCAATTTAAATTAATTTATGCGTAATTAATTCATTTATCTTCAATATTTTCACACTCAGATATCGAGCATTTTTCCGCAAAAACATCGCTACAAACCCAACAATAAGATGAGATCCTAACCAAAACTTATTACAAAAAAAAGGTAAATAAAAAGACACACTTCCTTACCTTTAAATGTTTTGTTTTAATGACCAGTTTGTGTCTCATGAGCAATTTATTCGGTATTTTCTGATCTGGTCTGGTTTGTTCAGTTCAACAAAAACTACAGACGCCATTTTGAAAAAGAAACTGAAAAATGAACTGAAACACATACTTCAAAATAACAATCTCGAATGGAGAGACTGAAACGAGTAAACTCGAGTAGCTAGGTTTCGAAACAATCTCGTACCTAGACTTTCTCAAAGTCCTTTTCAAACATTTTTGACCTTTCAACATTTTTGACCTTCCGGTTCCTCGTTGAAAGGGACTTTTCCCACCTGCAGCGCACCAAAATTCACCGGTCAATTTTTCGACCGGTGACGTAATTCGGATCCACAGTACCTAATATCCGTGATTTAACATTCTTTGGAAGTTGGAGTTAAACATTATCTTGAAAACGTTTTAGTAGGGGTAGAACCACTTTCCATTGCATGTACAACAACCCGAAACACGTCAAAACAGGGCGATGTACATTTCAGCGATTTCCCGCCAGAATATTTAATTAGATTCAAAAACCTGCAAGCGAAACAAGTCCGCCTCTTTCCTCCCGCTTTTCCGCTCTCCTGCCTTTCCACTCGCCGGCCTTTCCACTCGCCCGCAAAATTTAGCGCTAAGAGGCGGACTTGGAGCAAGTCTATCTCGTACCCAGAACCTGCGAACACCACTGCCAAACGTTTTGCGCCTGCGCGACATCCGAGCTCGTATATCAAAAAAAGAGCGGGAAAACACTGAAATATTATGGACTGGTCTGAGAGTCGTCCAACACAAAAACGGGACACGACGACCCTCGCATGGGTCAACATGCAACATAGGGTCAGTCACAACTATAGTCTATACAGGCTCAGCGTTCTATTAAAAAAGTCTCCAACAAAGCAAAGGAATGCTCGCAGTCGGCTTAGAGAACATCTTCCCTCTTACTCGTACATAAAACTGATCAATTTTCTTGTCAAAGGCAAAATGAATAAAAAAACCCAAATATTAACACATACATAATACTATTAAACGTCGATCGCTTTATTTGTGAGCGCTTTCAAATATTTACATACCGGAATTAAGCAATAAATCAACTCCTTTTAAAGCCATTGTATTGCTAACTACGTTCAAAAGAATCTCTCTGTCAGTTGTATTATTCTTGTGTATTCTTTCTAAAATGTTTCTTTGTGAATCAGTCCAATATAAATAATCCCCAACCAAAGCAAAACCAAAAATGTGTGAGATGCCTGAACTAGTAATAATAGAACGGTTAGCACCAGTCAAGTCACAGACTTCTATCTTATCCAGTCTGGCATCACCCCAATATAGTTTACGAGCTACGTGATCTAGGACCAAGCCATTTGGCCATTGTATTGACGTGTTGATCAAGACTTGTCTTTTTGTACCATCTAATTTTATTCTTTCCAATTTGGGATCTACTCCCCAATCTGACCAGTATATGAATCTTGAAAGATAAAATAATAATGACTATAATTAGGAAGAAAGAAAGGAAGGGATGGAGAGATAGAGAGAAGGAGGGAAGGAAAGAAGGAGGGAGAAAACAAGGAAGGAAGGAAGGAAGGAAAGAAGGAAGGAGAGAACAAGGAGGGAAGGAAGGAGAGAACAAGGAAGGAAGGAAGGGAGGAAGGGAGGGAGGGAGGGAGGGAGGGAGGGAGGAAGGAAGGAAGGAAGGAAGGAAGGAAGGAAGGAAGGAAGGAAGGAAGGAAGGAAGGAAGGAAGGAAGGAAGGAAGGAAGGAAGGAAGGAAGGAAGGAAGGAAGGAAGGAAGGAAGGGATGGAGGGAGGGAGGGAGGAAGTAAGAAAGGAAGGAAGGAAGGAAGGAAGGAAGGAAGGAAGGAAGGAAGGAAGGAAGGAAGGAAGGAAGGAAGGAAGGAAAGGAGGAAGGAAGGAAGGAATAAACCAGCTATAGTTTAAATCCTCACCCTTCCTCAGAATCCACTACTATTGCTCTTGGTTCATCCAGGTTTTCTGACACCAAAACTCTTCTTGAGCTGCCATTCAGATGACATACTTCAATACGATCTGTCCCAGCGTCTGTCCAATACAATTTCCGGCCAATCTGATCGACAGCTAAACCTTCTGGTGTATGAAGATCAGTTCTGACGACAACAAGCGCGCCTAAAGTGAGAGATGTTCACATAAAAAGTGATTTATCAAACGCCGATAGTAATTTATCAACTTGACAATCGTTTCTGACAATCTTCTCCAACGTTTACTGCAAAGACCAGATGCTACCAGGTGAAAAACTGGTGCTTTCAGATCTCTATTATTCGCACCTCCCGGCTCCCATGCAGGGGCCGTGAGAAATGAAAGAACGGCTGTATTCAAAGGCTAGGCTAACTACCTGATCTATAATCTGCAATGGCGTAGGAAGCAAGTTGATCTTGGAGGGGCACAGCTTCAAAAGGGCACTTTGTTCAGGGGGTAGGACTTCAAAAGGACACTTGAAACACTTGTTTTATCATAAAAAGGACACTTTCCTGTTGCAAAAAGGGCACTTCATGACAAAGTTAGGGGGGGCACCTGCCCCGTCCCCCCCCGGTTCCTACGCCCCTGATAATCTGAAACAACTTACCTGAACCATTAAGATGAGCGCGTTTGATTTCTTGGAATTGTGAGTCGATCCAGTAAACATTGTTGTCTATTGAGTCAAACTCTAGAGCCACAACGTGACCAAGATTTCCAATTGGCAAGACAAGATCTCTGCATTCTTGAGTGCTCAAAGATAGAAGACGTATTTCTATAGAGCGTGTAAGCAAGAGAAATTGTTGAGGGCCTAGAAAAAGAAAGTGAGAACTAATTTCTCAAGACTAACTGATTTGCTTAAAAGTAGGTTTCAGTTTCGTTACAACCGCCTCGCGCGCCCACACACCAAAAAGAAACGTCTATAATTACCATCTTCACATGTTTTATTGTCTTGTAGTAATGAAACACCAGTTGGACAAGAACAAGAATATCGATCACCAGGGACTAGAAGGCAGAGATGGCTGCAACCACCATTATGATCACTGCAGGGATTGCTTGAAACTATAATAAACTATAACTGTTATTTTGGAATAACAAAATGTACTGGATTATTTCTATATTATTTCCTTGCTTTAATTCTTGTTTCTTAAAATTCCCTGCTTTCTTGTTTCCTCGGTCCGTAATTCCTCCTTTGCTAGCGCTAGCTCTCTTCGATCCTTCCTTCCTTCCTTCCTTCCTTCCTTCCTTCCTTCCTTCCTTCCTTCCTTCCTTCCTTCCTTCCTTCCTTCCTTCCTTCCTTCGTTCCTTCCTTCCTTCCTTCCTTCCTTCCTTCCTTCCTTCCTTCCTTCCTTCCTTCCTACCAGGCCTGGGAGAGACTGAAACGAGTAAACTCGAGTAGGTTTCGAAACAATCTCTACCCAGAGCCTGCGAATACCACTGCCAAACGTTTTGCGCCTGCGCGACATCGGAGCTCGTATATCAAAAAAAGAGCGGGAAAACACTGAAATATTATGGACTGGTCCGAGAGTCGTCCGACACAAAAACGGGACACGAAGACCCTCGCATGGGTCAACATGCAACATAGGGTCACAACTATAGTCTATACAGGCTCAGCGTTCTATTAAAAAAGTCTCCAACAAAGCAAAGGATGCTCTCAGGCGACTTAGAGAACATCTTCCCTCTTACTCGTACATAAAACTGATCAATTTGCTTGTCAAAGGCAAAATGAATAAAAAAATCCCAAATATTAGCACATACATAATACTATTAAACGTGTCACTTTATTTGTGAGCGCTTTCAAATATTTACATACCGGAATTAAGCAATAAATCAACTCCTTTTAAAGCCATTGTATTGCTAACTACGTTCAAAAGAATCTCTCTGTCAGTTGTATTATTCTTGTGTATTCTTTCTAAAATGTTTCTTTGTGAATCAGTCCAATATAAATAATCCCCAACCAAAGCAAAACCAAAAATGTGTGAGATGCCTGAACTAGTAATAATAGCACGGTTAGCACCAGTCAAGTCACAGACTTCTATCTTATCCAGTCTGGCATCACCCCAATATAGTTTACGAGCTACGTGATCAACGACCAAGCCATTTGGCCATTGTATTGACGTGTTGATCAAGACTTGTCTTTTTGTACCATCTAATTTTATTCTTTCCAATTTGGGATCTACTCCCCAATCTGACCAGTATATGAATCTTGAAAGATAAAATAATAATGACTATAATTAGGAAGAAAGAAAGGAAGGGAGGGAGAGATAGAGAGAAGAAGGGAAGGAGAGAAGGATGGAGAGAAGAAGGAAGGAAGGAAGGAAGGAAGGAAGGAAGGAAGGAAGGAAGGAAGGAAGGAAGGAAGGAAGGAAGGTAGGAAGGAAGGAAGGAAGGAAGGAAAGAAGGAAGGAAGGAAGGGAGGGAGGGAGGGAGGGAGGGAGGGAGAAAGGAAGGAGGGAGGGAAGGAGGGAGGGAGGGAGGGAGGAAGGAAGGAAGGAGGGAGGGAAGGGAGGGAGGGAGGAAGGAATGAATGAATGAATGAAGGGAGGGAGGGCGGGAGAAAGGAAGGAAGGAAGGAAGGAAGGAACGAAGGAAGGAAGGAAGGAACGAAGGAAGGAAGGAACGAAGGAAGGAAGGAAGGAAGGAAGGAAGGAAGGAGGGAAGGAAGGAAGGAAGGAAGGAAGGAAGGAAGGAAGGAAGGAACGAACGAACGAACGAACGAACGAACGAACGAAGGAAGGAAGGATGGAAGGAAGGAAGGAAGGAAGGAAGGAAGGAAGGAAGGAAGGAAGGAAGGAAGGAAGGAAGGAAGGAAGGAAGGAAGGAAGGAAGGAAGGAAGGAAGGAAGGAAGGAAGGAAGGAAGGAAGGAAGGAAGGAAGGAACGAAGGAGGGAACGAACGAACGAACGAACGAACGAACGAACGAACGAACGAACGAACGAACGAACGAACGAACGAACGAACGAACGAACGAACGAAGGAAGGAAGGAAGGAAGGAAGGAAGGAAGGAAGGAAGGAAGGAAGGAAGGAAGGAAGGAAGGAAGGAAGGAAGGAAAGAAGGAAGGAAAGAAGGAAGAAGGAATAAACCAGCTATAGTTTAAATCCTCACCCTTCCTCAGAATCCACTACTATTGCTCTTGGTTCATCCAGGTTTTCTGACACCAAAACTCTTCTTGAGCTGCCATTCAGATGACATACTTCAATACGATCTGTCCCAGCGTCTGTCCAATACAATTTCCGGCCAATCTGATCGACAGCTAAACCTTCTGGTGTATGAAGATCAGTTCTGACGACAACAAGCGCGCCTAAAGTGAGAGATGTTCACATAAAAAGTGATTTATCAAACGCCGATAGTAATTTATCAACTTGACAATCGTTTCTGACAATCTTCTCCAAAGTTTACTGCAAAGACCAGATGCTACCAGGTGGAAAAACTGGTGCTTTCAGTTATCTATTATTCGCACCTCCCGGCTCCCATGCAGGGGCCGTGAGAAATGAAAGAACGCCGTATTCAAAGGCTAGGCTAACTATCTGATCTATAATCTGCAGTGGCGTAGGAAGCAAGTTGATCTAGGAGGGGCACAGCTTCAAAACGGGGCACTTTGTTCAGGGGGTAGGACTTCAAAAGGACACTTGAAGCACTTGTTTTATCATAAAAAGGGCACTTTTCTGTTGCAAAAAGGGCCCTTCATTGCAAAGTTGGGGGGACACATGCCCCGTTTTCCTCCCGCGCGGTTCCTACGCCCCTGATAATCTGAAACAACTTACCTGAACCATTAAGATGAGCGCGTTTGATTTCTTGGAATTGTGAGTCAATCCAGTAAACTGAGTTGTCTATTGAGTCAAACTCTAGAGCCACAACATGACCAAGATTTCCAATTGGCAAGACAAGATCTCTGTATTCTTGAGTGCTCAAAGATAGAAGACGTATTTCTATAGAGCGTGTAAGCAAGAGAAATTGTTGAGGACCTAGAAAAAGAAAGTGAGAACTAATTTCTCAAGACTAACTGATTTGCTCAAAGTTTTCAGTTTCGTTACAACCTCCTCGCGCACACACACACCAAAAAGAAACGTCTATAATTACCATCTTCACATGTTTTATTGTCTTGTAGTAATGAAACACCAGTTGGACAAGAACAAGAATATCGATCACCAGGGACTAGAAGGCAGAGATGGCTGCAACCACCATTATGATCACTGCAGGGATTGCTTGAAACTATAAGAAAAAGCACACATTAATTTGGAATAACAAAATGTACTGGATTATTTCTATATTATTTCCTTGCTTTCTTGTTTCTTAAAATTCCCTGCTTTCTTGTTTCCTCCGTCCGTTATTCCTCCTTTCCTAGCTCTCTTCGATCCTTCCATCTTTCTTTCTTTCTTTCCTTCCTTCCTTCCTTCCTTCCTTCCTTCCTTCCTTCCTTCCTTCCTTCCTTCCTTCCTTCCTTCCTCCCTCACTTCCTTCCTTCCTCCCTCCCTCACTTTCTTCCTTCTTTCCTTCCTTCCTTCTTTCTTTCTTTCCTTCCTTCTTTCCTTCCTCCCTCCCTCCCTTCCTTCCTCCCTCCCTTCCCTCCCTCCTTCTTTCTTTCCTTCCTTTTTCTTTCCTTCCTTCCTTCCTTCCTTCCTTCCTATTTCTTATCCATCCTTAAATTATTTATATTTTTTACCATTACCGTTTGGTTGTCTTTCAGGTTCAAATACTTTAAGATCCATTGGTGAATAAATGTTTGACTTCACCACAAATGAAACACGAGTGATATTCCGTTCCAATATATGACAACTTCGTATGGAGTCGGAATCCCAGTCAGTCCAGAACAATTGATTATTTAATATTGTCAAAGCATAAGGATGATCCAACGCACCATTATACGTGACCTGTCTATCGTTACCATAGTAATCAATACTTGCAATGTATTTATGTCGAGCGTCAAGCCAGTAAAGTCTTTTTACTTTGTAATCAAGTGTTAGTCCATTTGGCCAAGTAATGAGAGTTGTGATTAAGTCTGTTTTGTTGGAACCATCCATTCCAGCACGAGAAATCTTAGGAGTTTCACCCCAGTCAGACCAAAACATATATCTAGAAAAAATTATACTAAATCAGATATTCAGATAAGTTATGGTCGCTAATTTTCCATATTTGTTTAAAGGTTTTAAAGGGCAGGTGTCACGGTCTCAGCGATACCCCAGTCTGAGTTATCCTCTAAGACTGACCAACTGCGCAGTTATCCCCTGCTTTTCTGCATTGATATTGTCGTTGTTCTAACTCAAAACTCAGTATACGTATAATCATGGAAACCATACTTTTATCACGTTCTTTTTCGTTAAATATAAATATAAAACGTCTGTGATTATTACGATGTCAATACCATATAGTTCGCTAAGCTCTCGTCTCGCTAAACTCGATACTTCATCTGAGAGCATAAAAGAACGTGATAAAAGTATGGTTTCCATGATTATACGTATTTTTTGAGTTAGATAAACGACAATATCAATGAAGAAAAGCAGGGGGTAACTGCGCAGTTGGTCTTAGGGGATAACTCAGACTGGGGGATCACTGAGACCGTGACACCGGGGCGAATGTAGAATGGAGTGGGTTGCTGGAAAATCAAAATTCTCTTTTCCGGTATTTGTCAACTCTCTTCAGTTTAAAAAAATCTTGTAACCTCTGCTGAAGGAATACTTACCCAACTATAGGATCAACAGCTATAGCTCTTGGATTATCAATCTTCTTCCAAACAAGTGTTTTACGATGACTTCCATCAAAGTTCGCTACTTCAATAAGTTTTAAATCAGAGTCTGTCCAATAAAGTTTTCTTGTAATCCAATCTACTGCCAATCCTTCTGGTCTTATCAGCCCGCGAGAAACAATACTTTTTGCTTTACTTCCTTTCTTCAGAGAACACGCAAATATTTTTTGTTCTGAAGCATCGGTCCAAAAGATGATTTGGTCTTGAAAATGAAAATCAACACCTACAGCACTTTCTAGTTCACTGACGAGAAATCGTTCATTCGATCCTTTTCTGTTCGTCCAAAATAAGCGAATATCTTGATCATTGGAGAACAATAATCTCAAAGTAAATGCTGGAATAAATATCAATAAATTGTCTTGTTAGAGAACATCGTTTAATTGAAATAAACTTACAAAAAGTAATCGTATCTGGCAATAATCTAAAACTGAAAGCAGTGTCTGTGATGAGCTAAAATAATAGTTTAACATGGCAGTGGTGGCACGCGAACGAACAATACCCCGCTGACTTTCCCCGTTATTGATTGGAAGTACAACAGAGCATAGCAGAGGAAACCTAGCTGAACTGCTGAAGCTTTATAAAGTCTAACTGTTTCTAACACCATGTAAGGTGTTTTCATTACAGAGAAATATATATGTCAACTGTGAACGCACGAGTTCCCTTCAGATGACTCATCGTCTATACGACTTCCGTGAAAGCTTTGCGCGCGGCATAACTGACTAATAAAAGCCAAAAGGGAACGAATTAACGTTTTGTGACCGCTGTTTGGCTTGAAACATCAGTATTTCATGATCTAAAAAAGTACCGGCAGTTCCCCATGCACCTTTAAGCTTTTTCCACATACGTAGTTACACACACTGCGATACTTTTAAACAAGGTCTTAAATTAGATTGATAGACGGGCCCCTGATTACAAATGAACTACGGTTCCACGACAACTCGAGGCGGAGAAAAAGTAGAGTGGTGTGTATAAGCAGTGTTTTAGATAGAGTAGAGTGAAAAGGTGGTAAACTGCCAAGAATAGTTTTCATAACGAAATACTGATGTTACGAGCGTAGTGCTTCATCAGAATGACTCGCAATAACGTCAGTATTTCGTTATAAAAACTATTCTCCGCAGTTTACCACCTTTTCACTTTGCTCTATCATGACAACTGTCAGCAAATGGACTGAAGATGTGATCTTACAGTAATAACTTGCCATATTGAGAATAAGAAACGGATATATTATGCTATCATAAAGCAAATACAACATGTCATGACAAGATAGCACACACCAACAATGATGCGAGTGGTGAAATAACGGGAAATACAGCTGCGATATCTGTAAAGACGAGTGTAGAACATCATTTACTAAATAGTCTGTATATATATATATATCGTACTTACTTGGGTTCATGCAGGACAAACTGAATACGAAAACAAATATCTTTCCAATCATTTGGTCTTGTTTCTTGAACTGTTTTTGACTTGTTCAAAGACGAAGGTCGAAGGTGTTAGCGACTGAAATATGACACAGTAAACCGCTAGACGAATCTAACAGAAGCACCAGGTGGTACGAAACATTTCACCTCGCTTCTCCACAGTACGTTAGTTACATAAATATGAAGAATTAACCTGCACAAGTAAAAACGCAGAATTACTTGTAATAAATTTGCTAACAGTCTAATTGTAATTGCAACTGGTTATCCAACTGGTGTCAAACCACGCCTTCACACCAACAACGTGTTCGCAAGTTTGTAACTCGATTGTGGTTATATTCTATAGGAAAGTTTAGCTTGTAATAGTTTCACGATTGAAATAACGCTAATTTGCGACAACTTGTTCACAGATTTGTTAAAATCAAGCCGTTACCAATGTCACATCCCGTTAACAATGAGCTGTGAAATGTTTACGTGCAGCGCATAGTTCTATAAACACCTTCATGCATAAAATATAAAATACCTGCCCCCAGACTTATTTTCTTCGTGTACTCGTACCTATGATCTCAAAGGAAAGTCTTTATATCAAAAAGTAAAACATTTCCATACAGAAATCGAAATATAATAGTAAAGTTTGAGTACTGCCGAAATTATTGAACGTAGTTTCTAACGTTTCGAGCGAAGGACCTTCGTCAGAGAGAAACGGGGCCTTCGCTCGAAACGTTAGAAATCTACGTTCAATAATTTCAGCAGTACTCCAGCCTGACTATATTTAGATTTGCATTTCAACACTGCCTACGCAGCAGATTATTTTCATTTCTATATACGTTCGCTTGGTTCCGGAGTGAATGTTTTTCGACTTCGTTCCGACTATAGCCAGACTAATTCGGTGTACCCTCGGAGGTCCAGTGGCCATAGTACTCGGAAGATTGTGGGTCGAGTCTCGTCTGGAAGGCTGACGAGCTCAGAGTTTCTGAGTTTTACTACTTACGACAACCATAGTCAATCGAGATAAGGTCTGGAAACTCGGCAAACTTCAAAGCGCCTATAATGAGCTATGATTTTATGTTGAACCGTACCTTACACCGTGCACATCCTTTGTTTTAGGTTTATTAATATTTAAATAGCACGGTTGAGTGATGGAACTGAAACGTTGCTATAGAGCGTTTTCACTCACGTGATCGGTGGCCCCATTGGGGTGGTGAAACAATACGAAATATTTGAATAAGAGCTATTAAATTCCCATACCGTACACCAATATGGCCGCCATTTCATTTGTTTGGTACACCCAATATGGCCGCCGTGACGTCAGATGAAAACGCTCTATTAGACAATTCGTTCATTATACTTGAAAATACAATATGTTCAGTGACCATGCACCGTGCACAAAAATGCATAAAGGCGAAGAAAAAGATAGACCAAAGACTTTAGCTGAGTTTCCAGACCATATTTCGATTGACTATGCGACAACTTTTACAGCAAACTGAACAACTTACTGAAACTTTAAAAACAACCAGTCAGTTACCCTTATTAAAATGTTTGCATTCAGTAATTGTTACAAAACTTATATATATATAGACGTTTACAACTTAAACTTGCATGTTGTGGCTATACACTTACACAATGCGAATGTAGATATAGATATGTAAATACAAGCAACTTACTGAACTTAGCGTTAATACTACAACTTAGCCCCTTCTGCAACACTAATGCGCAGAGAATCCATGGTATTAAAAACATGGCGACTTGAATGTCTATAATCATATAGAGATCAATGCGTAATCAGAAAATAGTCTTCAGACAATAATTGTCTTCAGACAATCAAATCAGTATAAAAGTCCAAGATCTGTTCATTATAGCAAATTTATGTTCGTTAAGCAAAGTGGCTATTGTATGGCAACTATATTTTTCGTTACCTTGCGAATGACTAAATACAATATAAGTATAATTAAATACATGCGGATATGATCGCAATTAAGGTTTAATTTCACGCATGTTTTGGCGACGAGGGCAATTTGGGAGCCATGAAAACACAAGAAAAATTAAACCTTAATTTTACAAGGACCATTAATAATATAGAGGGCAAAAAGTTAAAAGATAAAGTAGGTTATATGCCCCAAAAATGTTACTTTGTAGTACCATGTATATCTTAGCACTTCAATATTTGAAAAAAGGAAAATTCGGGCACTTTCTGCTGGGAATTTCGGGCAATTTTGACATGTATGGCTGTGAAATGTTCAAGAAAAATTCATACGTTACGCTAAGACCGAAAAATACGACTTAAAAATCAATATTTAACCTTGAATTTTTCGGGCAAAAATATCTCTGCCCCCCCCCCCCCCCCCCCCCCCCCCCCAAAAAAAACCCAGCAAAAGGATCGCAGGCTCTGAGTACGAGATCGACTACGCCTATGTTAACAGACCAACAAACCTTGCAAATTTTATGAGGAGAAAAATAATCAGTCATGTGTCAGGTTTATACTGTTGCCAAGTTAGAAAGTAACCAATCACGTGCAAGTAAATTCGCGCTCAATCAAAAGGTTCTCCTCATTAGCCAATCATATCCGAGGAACTTCGCCCTCTATATTATCACGTGATAAAACGGCAAGTACAAACCATGAAATTTTAGGAAACTGGTTTTAAAAAAGTGAATAAGTACAGTTCTAATGTTATACCAGAAAACCAGAAGAGAACTTCTTTAACTGTAAGCTCGAGTTGTTCGCGCGCTGTTCCTTCCTTCATTAGGGGACTTTAAGATCTATGACGTCAACCTCAACGACGACGCCCTCTAAACAAAATAATTATTTTTGCAAAACAAAGAAAATGAATAATTTTTAGTCCCAAGAGTAATCTCAACACCGTCCTCGTTCTTTATACAACGCCACTTCGAGCATTTTCACGTTTTCAGGACGACGTCAACGGCCAAAAGATGAGAACTGTTGCTTGAGATTGACTTCAATACGGACACCACAATCATTTTAGCAATACTGAGGCGCTTTGGAAGTCACAAAACTAGCTTCAAATATCACATATAATAGTTAGTTAACCGTGACTTCTTTAAATTGTAAAACTTATCTTGCGTTTTAACCGCCGTCGTCCTCCTAGCATCTTAAAGTCCCTAATATTCCAAAATGGAACCTGGCTGTGATACAATAATCTATGTGGAACACAAGTTTAAGTAAAAAATATTGTACATCTAAAATGTTTTCAATGCTGACGGCGTTATTCGTAATCCTCTCGTCTGTAGAAGCTCCGTAGCAAAAACATATTACAAATCACGGCAAAAATCTAGAAAAAGTGAAAAACAGTCCTTCACTGATTGTTGGAAGTTGAGTGCACATTGAAAAAGTAAGCAAAGTTACAATTATAATAATAAGCCATCATTGTTTGGGATAACCAGTGAACTCGATGTAAGTTAAAAGGTATCAGATTTTAACTTACATCGAGTTCACTAAATTCGCACATGGTGCAGCGTGTCACGTGATAAAGAAAAACCGCATAAATTTTTGTTATTTTGCGCGGGCGCACTTCTACAAAATGGCGGAAAGTGAAGAATTCGGCTCTATTCAGGAGGATAGCGATATGATTTTGGATGAAAGAGAGGGACACGAATCTGAAGAATCTGATGAGGTTTGTAGAAATTTATTCAATTTGATTTTGTTAATGAATTTTTTCAATTAAAAAGGTCTCAGTGCGCATGCTCGTGTACGCTGCACTGTGCCTTTAAATAGAGTGCTGAGAATATCGAGTTACCACCAGATTTCTTTGGCGGAAACAAAAAGTCCGTCAAATTTTTGAACATTCTCTCTTTAACCCTTTCCCTACTAGAGTTGGGGTTTTTTTTTGGGTTTTTTTTTAACAACTTTAATGGATTTATAATAATAAACTAATATCCACATGGGAAGAGCGCGAACGAGACTAGAGGACCCATGCAAGGCGCTCCTCCGTAGGAATTAAAAATACATAAATATATAAATGAACTACACACGTAAAAATCTCACAGCTTGTCAACAGGATGTGTTCGCAACAGGCTGGTAGCAAGGCTGGGAACAAGTTGTAACAATGCTGTTCATTCAAGAAGCTGCTACAACCTTGTTAGCATCAACCTGTTAACAACTTGTTGAGTGCAGAACGGTAACAGGTTGTTGGAACAACTTGTCATCAGTCTGTTGGAGTCATCAGCCGTGTTACAAGTTGTCAGCAACCTGTTACAGACATGTTAACAGACTGGGACAGCCAGTGCGAACACATGACGGTGACAGCCTGTTGAACAGCCTTGTAACAACTTGCTTGCAGGTATGTAACAGCTTGCGCGTTTTTACGTGTGTACATAAACACCAAAATGCACCACCATACGAGTTCTTCCCTTGGTGAGTAAATGATCGCCTGGCATTAGCCAGAGTAAAATACTAAAAGGTCACCACAGTAGGGAAAGGGTTAAACTAAACTAAACTAAACTAAACTAAACTAAACTAAACTAAACTAAACTAAACTAAACTAAACTAAACTAAACTAAACTATGTTTATGGTGGATAACCCTATCAGTCATAGGCAAACTGTTCTTTCTAGAGGTCCAGTAAGAGCCATTCCTCATTAATCCATGCTAGTGTTACTGGAACTAAACTAAATTAAACTTATAACTTTATTTATACTGGATGATCACCCTATATCAGTCATATCTAAACTGTTCCCTCTAGAGGTCCAGTAAGGACCATCCCGCATTGATCCAGTGTTATACTACAGAAGAAAACCAGAGTAAACTAAACTAACTTTATTTATACTGGATAACCCTATATCAGTCATGCAGGAAAAACCCGCTAACAAGAACCTACATTTTACCAAATCAGCCTGGGATAGGTTCTTATATTCTTATATAAATAAACTCTTAATTTCAGCCTGAGGTTCTTAATAGTGGTAAACTGTTCCCTCTAAAGGTCCAGTAAGGATCATCCCTCATTGATATTTGATCTAGTGGTACTACAGGAGGAAACTGGAGGAAACTAAACAAACTTTATTTACAATGGATAACTCTATATCAATTATATCTAAACTGTTCTCTCTAGAGGTCCAGTAAGGGCCATTCCTCATTGACACGATCCAGTGTTACTACAGGAGGAAACTGAAGTATCCAGAGAAACAAGTGGTAGGTAGACGGTCAACTTACCTGTATACCAGCAATGCCAATGGCGGAACCTCCAATGATAAAGAAATTATCCAGTACTCGTCTTTTAAGCACTTCAAGACAAGGTTGCTGTTAAGAGAGGAAATTATTATGTCAGTTTAATAATAATATACAATTATTGGATGAGGTTGAGCATGATATCAAAAATTATCAAGGCCGAGGTTTGTGTTATCTGCCGAAGCCGAAGGCTGAGGCGGATAGCACAAACAGAGGCCTTGATAATTCTTGATATCATGCGATAACCGAATTCAATAATTGTTTTATTATACAATTATAAATGTAGAAGCCTTTAGAAAGATTTTTACAAAGTTAGGTAAAAATAGTAAATATTCATACCGTCTTCAGTTCGAGGTTCGCTAACTTTTTTCGCTTTCAAATACAATTTTCTCCTTCAAACACTGCTTTAAACTCTAACAGATGTATGTGTAGCTCGCTTGTTTTTTCTTGGTGGTTTTAGCGTCAACAAAACGTGCCAAATCCGCCGGATTAATCCGCTTCTGATCTTCACTCCTATTAAGGACGGCCGCCATGTTTGTTTTGTTTAAACCGCTGGCCAGCGCGTCATAGCTACAGATATCAAGAATTATCTGTAGGTTTTTAGCCAATCACAGTCGAGATTGTATCAGCATTGTATAAATAACATTTATTATATGGCAGCAGCGCTGAGAGGTCCGAATACGGAAATCCTGTAATTTGATTGGTTCATAAGCGGTCGGATATTTCCCGTATCCGCCCGCTCAGAGCGGAATCTGCCGTTCAGAACAGTAAGTTAATTTTATAAACAAAATGCAGTCATGTATCGGAAACAAGATGGATATAATTTCAGAACTAACTCATTGTTGAAATATATTGTGCAGGTATGTTGTTAGAAATTTTATAAGCTTTCATTTGATGTATAGTTCGAGTTTCCACGTTTTGTGAAAGTTTTTAAAATGTCCAAAACGTTCGTAACATTGTTCGTAATAACATTTACTTCTCACAAGTATTAGAATTCCAGATGATTTTTTATTCAAACTACTTAACGTACGATTTTGAGCAATATGTCAAACAAAAGCAATTGAAAATTACTATTTGGGGTAGAAAGTTCAGGATTCTAGCTCAACGGAAAGTACTTTAAAAATGGGAAAATGTCTGCCATTTTCGTTTAGTTCGCAAGAAAGATGGATCGAGTTTTCACAGAACGTTCACAACATTTATGGCCATATAATAAACTACTTATTGACCTCGCTTGTTCGGTCTGTACTAGTGAAATATCGGACCTCACGCTCGGTCAATAAGTAGTTATTATTTATATCGCGCAAATTCAACTTTAAGGTTTTCAAATGCGCCTTACAATAATTTTTTGACATGGCCGAGTCGAAGGCATATTAAAGGTGCTCAGGCAGCCGCCATACGACACATATCGGCCCACGAATTACAGCTAAGACCTAGGTGTTAGTTTTGCGGAGGGAGGAAAACCGGAGAACCCGGTGAAAAACACTCGAAGCACATGAGAGCCCAACTAAACTCTACTTACACGAGTCTCAAGCTCAAGAACAGGGTTATTCCCAGACGGTCACCCATCCAAGTACTAACCCCGTCCAATTGGGCTTAACTATTGGTGAGAGGCAGCGCCCTAACAGCACACGCCAACCGTGCTCCCGAACGAACCGTGCTCCTTAACGAACCAACCAATCAACCCACGAACGAACGAACGAACGAACGAACGAACGAACGAACGAACGAACGAACGAACGAACGAACGAACGAACGAACGAACGAACCAACCCGCCCACGAACCAACCAACCAACCCACCCACGAACTCACTCACAGGCACTGTATACTAAAGCCCTGCTAACTCTCGACTCGCTAGGGCACAGCAATACAACGTCAAAATGGTCAAACGTTTAATAGACGTTTGTTTCATTAACACAGAATCCATGTGGAACTGTGTGATTACCGGTGAGCGTTGATTTAAGTAGTCGTTCCCTGTCCTATAGAACCACTTACCCTAGCGTGAGCATCCACTAGAGTACCTCCACAGGCTTTGGGAGGATTGGAAGCAATTTTATTATTTCCTTGATAATCCAAAGGATCATTCACACCACAGCAATCAAACTGCAAGAAATGAAAATTATCCTTCAAACTCGTGCATGACAAAATACAAATTCACTTGTGCATCGGTTTCAATGCTGTTATGCTGCTAAATTAAAATGACTAAAACAGTGCAGGTTACCACTTGTGGCAAAGTGACGACATTTCGTAACCCAGGGGCATGTTCCCCTTTGAATTAGGGCACCTTGAACTCACCTTTGACCAAATCTAAAGATCCTTAACACTTTGAGGCCTGGACCTCTCCCTGTGCTGAATAAAATCGTCTGGCGTTAGCCAGAATAAAATACTAAAGACTCGCCTTCAGGCTTCAAAGTGTTAAAGAGATAGGTTTTAACACTTTGAGGCCTGGATCTCTCCCTGTGCGGAATAAAATCGTCTGGCATTAGCCAGAATAAAATACTAAAGACTCGTCTTCAGGCTTCAAAGTGTTATTAAATCACGTTTTTTTGGTTGCTTGACAGTAGTAGTATATAATGACTATTGCTATTCTGCTGTTGTTTTTTCTTTCCAATTTTTTTCTTGAAATCATGCTCTTAGATAGTATTATATAAACAATTTACCCTATCCTGGAACAGATCCCAAGCTTTAGTAACATGTGGATAAGAGTCATCTTTGTATCTATGTTGATAAGCATCTTGCATACACGCACTGAAGCGCTCCTCAATCTAAAGAATTTTGAAAAAACTTAGTTCATCATTGAATCAATGTAGCAGCTTTTAAATTTTGAAGTTCAGAATTTGAATATATTAAAACAGTTTTGACCAATGTACAAGTAGCTCTTTAATTAAGGACTATTGCTTATTTGAACTGATTATTAAAGAACTGATAGTCATAGGATTTTCTTACGTATGATCTTCTTCCAAATGCATAAATCCCAGCAACAAGCTCTCCCAAAATCAAAAATACAAGAAGAAAAATAAACTAAAATAAGAAAGAAAACAATTTGGTTACAAACATATTATTTTACAAATATTGAGTTGAATATTTTGAGTACCCGGGGCCATTTGTAGGGAACTGGGCCAAGATGGTGGGAACAAATGGCCCTGGTGGAGGCTAGGCTTTCTCAGCCTCTGATTGGTCAAGAGCTTATGGCATAAATCAGATTGTTTGATTTTGTATTTTTTTTTAAATTGTATTTTCACACACGGCATGGGAAATTATATTTTAAACCATGCCATAATTACTAGGTATAATTACTGTGTAAAGAACTGAGTTCTAGTTAATAAAATGCGCAATATACCAGCACAGTTTGAGCTAGCCTCCACCAGGGCCATTTGTTCCCACCATTTTGTTTTATTCACCATCTTGGCCCAGTTCCCTACAAATGGCCCTGGGTACGAGGTTGATCTGAGAGCTCTCTCTTTGATGAGTAAAATCATCTGACATTAGACAGACTAAAACAATAAAAGGACCATTTTTGGTTGGCTCAGACAGAAATAGGTTAAATTAGCTCTCCTCCACAGAGCTGGCTTTTATAATTATTCTGGTTAGTTGCAGGCAATTGTTGCAGGCACGTGGGCTATTGTAAAGTGCGTGGGAAACACCGTTCTCCACGCACCCTCACCATTTCCAAAAAAAGCATCTGCGGAGGAGAGAGGGTTGGTAGACAGTGTATTATTAGCAAAAATACAACTTACAATCATTGTCAATCTGGAACTCCTTTGATAAATACCAACAAATGAAATGATGAGGATTATTAGAATTACGCTAGCAACTCCCAGCAACGCAGCAGCTGCACCAAACCATTCATTATCAGAACAAAGATCAGCATAACTGCCTCGACGAACGTTCAGATAGATCCCAGCAAAGAAAGCACCCCCAGCCAATAACTACAGTAGAAAGATATTCACATGAAGTCATTAGCTTGCAGTGACTGCACTCAATTTCATTGTCAATCACTGCTGTACTGTACATAAATCAACACCTACAGACCACTCAGAAATAACCTAACAAAAACTGGGGTCAAACCTAGGTTTAACCTCAGCTTAATCGTAATATAACTCTGTTCAGTGTTAGTTAAACTGTCTCTAAATCACTATGAATCAAAATATGGACAGTCTGTTTTCTGTTTTACTAGATAATTTTATAGTGCTTTACTAAAGTTTATTACCATTTCTATCATTGTTTAACTTAACCTCAACCGCACTGTTAGGTTATTTCTGAGCGGTACTGTACATCATGGTACCATAGTCATGTTCAATTGGGGCATTTCACCCTGTTTGACCACCAGTTGCTATAGGCAATAAAGTAATATTAAATCAAATAAAGTATTTACCGGTATACATGAAATATTTTATCAATACATGAAAACTGGGCTGATATGTGCCTCCTCCCGGCACCCCTCCCTTACCGCGTGGCCAATTTTCAAAATTTGGGTCTCAGTGGAACATTTCCTACATTGTTCAGCATGATTGAGAAAAACTTGAAAAGTAGTTGAATAAAACATGTTTCCCACTCGAGTTCAGAAAATAAATACTGCCTACTGTGATTTTCAGTTGAGTTTGGAATGGCTAAAGTTTTGCCATTAAGTTTAGTCATTTCAAACTTGTAGTTGTGATGTAATATGAATTATGTTGTCAAGGCATTACATACAGTACTTAAGTGCCTTTGTTTTAACGCATTGCCTTGCCCTTGGCAACCACTTGGCAACACTTTGACAACATCAGTCGTATTACATCACAACTACAAGTTTCAAATGACTAAACTAAACGGCTAAACTTTAGCCATTCCAAACTCAACTGGAAATCGCTGTAAATAGTCAGACTTACAAAAAGTACGATGTCCAGAAGAATCACAGCAACAAGAAGAAATTTGTCATAATTTGTTGGTCGATATGCGCCAAACCTTGATGCCCTAAACAAATAATCTTTATTATGAATCAACAACATTCGAGAGACACATGCAGTGAGGCATTTATTATAAGAAAATAAACCAGAGTTACGGTATGAAGAAGCCAGGAAAAGTTTTACAATTACTGCTATTTTTTTAACAATTTCTGATACATTTAAGTCTGAAGTCATCTATGTACTGTCAGTAGCTATATTACCCTAAAAATTTATTAGCATTCAGATATTCATTTGGAAGTTCGTAATTACATTGCCAAGGTTGAAAATTATATCCAATCAAATTGTGAGCTTTAGGATCAAAACTCATTCTGATTGAATAATTTTTCAACCTTAGCAACGTAGTTCCATGCCTGTATATTTACATTTTTTGCAGGTAACCAAAAATAATTTGCAGTTAGCCCTGCAAGCGAAGCGAGCAACCGGACCACGCAGCTTGCGAATTGCGACGGGGGACCAGGCCACCGGGGGGAAACTTTTTGAGCAATTTTGGCAATAGGGAAACATAACTCAGGGCTTGACTTTGATGAGTTTGTGTCTTCAAATACGACACCTATTAAATCTGGTCAGTAAATATTGCAAAAAGATACTGGAAAAAATTAAAATTTTCTACTATTCTAGCGTGCACAAGACTTTCTGACCCAGGTTTGCAGTTAGCTCTAGTCACTTGCAGTTAACGCAGTTACCTCGGATCCCAACATCTGACACCCATGTGTAATTCTGAACTTCCAAACGAATATCTGAACTTCCCAACGAACTTCACAACACACAGTGGTAAAGTAATGCGAAATCAACTGTAATGCTGAGAACAATATATATATATATATATACAGTAATGCAATTCTACAAAGCATTAAAGGTGATGTACAGTCCATTCTGCGCATGTACGAAACTAATGTTTACATCTTTATTTACAAAAATAATACTAATACCTTATTCAAGATTGTAAGCTTTTCTTGGTTCCCATTCATTACTTGTACCCAAAACGAAACATTTTCAGGAGAAATAGAAGAAATCCGAGGAGATATCCTCGCCGAATCACTTGGTTTTCTGCCATGTTGTTCCTAACGGTTTACATTGAGCTGAGTACTTCATGTAATTATCTACGAATGTCATGTTTTAGGGACCACATTGCGGTCATGCGCAGAACGGACTGTACGTCACCTTTAACTATTTCTTATTCATGTCAAGAAGTCAACCAAAGACAAAGAAATAAAACTAGTGCTGAAATTATTGAACATTAAGTTCTAACATTTGGAGCAAAGGCCCCAGACTGGACCCCCTAATAAATGGCAGAAATTGGCCCATGTGGAGGCTAGCTCAAAATGCGCAGTATATTGCGCAGTAATTATACCTAATTACACCTAATTATTGCATGGTTTAAAATATAATAAATTTCACACCCCCCCCCCCCCCCCCCCCCCCCCCAATATGCCAGTCCTGCCAGCACCACTGGGTTCATACATACTTATAACGCCCAGGTAGCAATCCTTGTGAGCTTGGTATAAACGGTTTTGGAGCCCCATTCCCATTCTGTGCATCTTTCTGGGGATTATTCACGCCCAAATGTTGAAGTTCCATTTAGAGTAACTAAAAATACAAATACAGTACAGTTTAACTCATTTTCTGCACAATTAAATGAGTTGACAAATTAAACATTAAGCTACATATTTGATATTAAATCTAGCTTAGGGCCTGTTCACACGAGACCGGGTTATCTTGGGGGGTAGGGATAACTCGGGGGTAGGGATAACTCGGGGGCTAGGGTCAAAGTTGACCCTAATTCACATGATAAAATGCAACTACCGAGTTGTCCCTGGCCCCCCGAGATAACTCTACAGTAGCTTCATGTGAATGCTTCACCCCGAGTTATCCCGAGATAACTCGCCTCATGTGAACAGGCCCTTAGATTATATGTGTATTAAGGCTACTGGAGAAAAAACACTTTTGTAAGTCCTAACTTGAAAGTTTACAGGATTTTAAGTAGTTATTGCTATTTTAATCTATACTGTAATTATACTATGGACATATTTCCTAGAAGTATTTATCATATTATATATTATATTATATTATATTATATTAAATGAGAAAAAAGTGTACAATATATATAATGATCTCAATCAAATATTAGAGTGTAGTCATTGATGCATATATCCGATGAAAGACAGATACGTTTTGAAATATCAGCTTTGTCATGATATAATGTAGCTTGCTATATTTTAATAAATACTGGATCAAAATTACATGTAATGAGAACAAGTAAAGAAATAATGATTTCGAGTTTGTGTAAAGTATTTCAATAGGGACGGACATATAGCTTTTAGTTACGAGAACATATCACTCGATAAAAGATGGCAATATACACAAAGTTTAGTTTACAGTGGGAGTTTACAGTGGGGACAACTTTATGTATAAAATAGTTCACGATTTAACAAACAATTCATTCACATCTAGATCAACAAACACAATGAGAAAACCTGACAACCAAAAGGGAACTGAATACAGTTGAAAATCCCAAAGAGAAGATGTCAATTATATTGTAAAACGTAACGAGAATACGACAGAATTAATCCATGTAGAATCGTTGAAACTTAATATTATATACAAGCCATTTATACTATTAAACATTACTAAAAGTAAATTAAAACCACGATCAATCTCTTAAGAATATCGAAACCATCCAAGAAAAACCCTTATACCATGCTCATCCAATTGAAAGTAAAACCACGTAGATAACAGAAACTTAGAACGCTTTAATTTGTAACATTTTTTGAAGAGCGGCAATAAACAACAAGTTTTAGAATAAGAATTCATTTACTTACCAAGTGTTAAGCTGAAGAATTGCTTGGTTTATGAAGGAATGTTCTATGTGTTATTCTTGTTCGACTTACTGCCTTCAAGATGTCAAGAAACTCGTCAGATCTTCGAACACAACATGAAGGAGGAGGAATGTGAGTATTGTGTTGCTGCTCGCACTTAAAGTAAAGTGTTTTATCGCGGCATGGAATGTTCTCTCGCGGTTATCCCGCGGTTATCCAGTCATATTTGGCTCTGGGAACGAGATTGGCGGTTATCCCGCGTGGAAATGACAACATTGTCCCGCACCTGTAAATTTCCCACCCAGTCCTCCCTGCGGGCAAAACCGCGTAGACTGCGCATTAAGCTTGCAGGTACCCCAGAATTGGGCCAGGGTTCCACGCCTTTGATAGGATCCTTTACGTCATATTGCATACGCCTACAAAAATATGTCTTTGTGCAAGAGATCTAGAGCCATATTTTAACACGCTAAAGAGAGAGGGGGGGGGGGGGATTCACCTATTCACCAAGGCAAATTTCCTGTGACACGTCCATCCAATAATAGGCCGTTTGCGCGCGGGAGGACCAAGTCATTTCTCCGCCACGCACAATCTCGTTCCCAGAGCCCACGTTCCCCACCCGGGAAACGGGAGACTCTGGGATAATCCGTTTCACATCGATATTTCATTGGCTGATGATCAACACAGTAACACAAACTCTTCTTGCGGATAAGAAGAATCCTCTCGTTTCCCGCCCGCTGGGTAAGAGGAACGTGGGCTCTGGGAACGAGGTTTCGCCACGCATTACTACGTTTTCCAGTTGTCTTGCAGGGGGAGGGAATGTCGCGCGAAAGGGCTCACGAGAAGATAGCTTAGCTCTGGCCCAATTTCAAAAATAATATCAGCCAGGTAACCACTAATCTCATTCTCGCGTCATCAGGGCTAGCCAAATAAAACGCGCGAAAATTTTAACCAATAGGAAAGCAGTAGTCTTTAGTGGTTACCAGACTAGTGAGAAGAGGGTACATGATAATCCCATCACTCCCTGCGGCCTGGGCGCGCCCTCCCCGTTCCATTAATTAGGGACTTTAAAGCCGGTTTTCCACTAGGCGATTTTTTTCGCGCGAAGCGACTTTCTTTTGTTCGAATGCAATAGATTTCTGATTAGTTCCACTGATTAGTTCCAGCTCAGAGCTCATGAGACAGAAGAATAAGTCGCTTCGCGCGAAAAAAGTCGCCAAGTGGAAAACCAGCTTAAGATCGACGACGCACCTTATAAAAACAAACGAATTCTTAATGAAAACAAAGTAAATGAATAATTTGTAATCCCATCATATCAATAGTTATACCGTCCTCGTTCTGTAAACAGCGCCACTCTCGGCATTTTTACGTCTTCAGAACGACGCGAACACGCTGAGAAGTGAGAGCTGTTTCTCAGCGCTGGATTTAGGACTGTGGAGGCCTCTGGGCGGTCACTGACCAGCACAATATATCAATTCTATTTCTGAACGAGATAATTTTGCTTAACGAACTAATACAACTTCGAAGTCACAATTCCCACACTGAATCAGGTTTACAATAACAACTTGTCAACTCCATCCATCAATCTGTCATAATCGTCATAGTATACACTTTTAGAAGTGACCCTATATATCATCCATATATCTTTTGTCTTGTTTTTGACTCATATATTTTGGGCTCTCAAGATTTTTTTCATTTCAACACCTATTTTTTCAACTTTCAAGACATTTCTGTGGAGGCCCCCCATTAAACATTATTTTGTGGGGGGCCCTGGGCGACCGCCCAGTCTGCCCAGCCCTAAATCCGGCACTGTTTCAGCTCAGACACTACAACCGTCTTATATAGCAAGAACCGGAGCGTCTGAAAGTCCTTGTTAAACGCGTTATTAAAGGGACTGGGAGCAAGTCTACTGGGTACGCGGCAGTTAAGAGCAAATGGTCTATTGTTTACTGTAGTGGCAATATTTTATTAGCTGTTGTCACGGCAATGCTGGAAAAACAAACTCTTGCATGCTACTTCCAAGCCAAGGTGTAATTAGCCTGGTACCCTGGCCCAATTTCAAAAGAAATATGGCCAGGTAACCACTAATCTCATTCTCGCGTCATCAGGGCTAAATCCACTTATGACGATTGCAGTTTTACTCATAGCCAATAAAAACGCGCGAAAATTTCAACCAATAGGAAAGCAGAAGTTTTTAGTGCATGGTTACCAGGCTAAGGTGTAATCACTGTGTAATAGGCTCCTCAGTCCCCCCTCCCCTAAAGAGCACCTGGTGTACGGTATATATATATATATATTACTTCCAATACAGTGACGACAGTTATAACAACGATTTATTAAAACACTCGTATCTTAACTAAATACACACTGGCTGTCAAACAAAAAACACAACGAAATATAAAATCTTAAGCTAGTATATTTAAAAACATTTTAAACCGTTTAGCCATTTAAAAAACTTGATTACGTGTTGAGATTGAATAAACGGACGAGTTAAGCTAAAAGAACTGTGTTGAACTAGGCCGTTTCTCCACGTCCTTTGATTTGACAAATCAACCATAATGACATTATCATTCCAAGGATCTAAAGATATTAAGAGAACATTAACATAATAATAAAACGAGAACGAAAACAAGTATGAGAACACGAAGACAAACGAGAACGAAAACAAGAACGAAAACGAAAACAAGAACGAAAACGAAAACGAACGAAAACAAGAACAAGCCAACGAGAACGAAAACAAGAACAAGAACGAGAACGAAATCAAGAACAAGAACGAAAACAAGAACGAGAACGAAATCAAGAACAAGAACGAAAACAAGAACAAGAACGAAAACAAGAACGAAAACAAGAACAAGAACGAGAACGAAATCAAGAACAAGAACGAAAACAAGAACGAGAACGAAATCAAGAACAAGAACGAAAACAAGAACGAGAACGAAATCAAGAACAAGAACGAAAACAAGAACAAGAACGAGAACGAAATCAAGAACAAAAACAGGAACGAAAACAAGAACGAGAACGAAATCAAGAACAAGAACGTTAACGAGAACAAAAACAGGAACGAAAACAAGAACGAGAACGAAATCAAGAACAAGAACGAGAACGAAAACAAGAACAAGAACGAAAACAAGAACAAGAACGAAAACAAGAACAAGAAGGAGAACAAAATCAAGAACAAGAACGAAAACAAGAACGAAAACAAGAACAAGAACGAGAACGAAATCAAGAACAAGAACGAAAACAAGAACGAGAACGAAATCAAGAACAAGAACGAAAACAAGAACGAAAACAAGAACAAGAACGAAAACAAGAACAAGAACGAAAACAAGAACAAGAACGAAAACAAGAACAAGAACGAAAACAAGAACAAGAATGAGAACGAAATCAAGAACAAGAACAAGAACGAAATCAAGAACAAGAACGAAAACAAGAACAAGAACGAAAACAAGAACAAGAACGAGAACGAAATCAAGAACATGAACGAAAACAAGAACAAGAACGAAAACAAGAACGAGAGCGAAAACAAGAACGAGAACGAAATCAAGAACAAGAACGAAAACAAGAACGAGAACGAGAACGAAAACAAGAACTAGAACGAGAACGAAATCAAGAACAAGAATGAGAACGAAAACAAAAAAAAAGAACAATGCACTTTTCTGGCGTGTGTATGATATCGTTGCATATCGCGCGCAGTATAAACCACGTTAACGAGAACGCAAGTCATTGCAAGTTAGCTTACGATGACTTGCGATGCCACCAGTCAAACGTCGGCACAAGTCGTCGCAAGTTCTGCACTTCCGCTAGTTCCCACGCCTTTTCGCTAGTTCTCATGGTAGTTTCTACGGCGACGGAGCACGAAAGACTTGCATCGACTTGTGTTTTGTGTTCAAACGTCTCGCAAGCTCTCGCAAGTTGAAGAAAACTTGCGATGAAATTTGAACAAGCTCAAATTAGTCGCAAGCTAACGCAAGTCACCGCAAGTCATCGCAAGCTGGCGATCAAACGAGACACAAGCAAGCACAAGCTAAAACTTGCGATGACTTGCGTTCTCGTTTGATTAGGGCTTTACAGCCGCGGGAAGCAACGTCGTACTTGCACTAACCTGGATGACGGCGAAGCCAATACCAACTCCAAGAACAACACCAAGATTGGCTTCCACATCGTCTTGAAATTTATCATAACAACCCTAAAATAATTAAATAATTAAACGAGAGAAGCCATTTTATTTAGGCTTCGCATGCACGCTTGCTCAAGATGTTTTGTTGATTCCCCGGGTTATAGCTAGCCGCGTAGCCTCATGTGATGTTTTGTTGATTCCCCAGGTTATAGCTAGCCGGCTAGCCTCATGTGATCAGTCCAAAGACTGTTAACTCACCTCTGTATAATTTCCGCAAGTCTTTGGTACGGCTTGTCCTTTATAATCATCGCGACCATTTATTCCACAGCAATCAAACTAAAATAATTAAATACAAAATAACAGTAAACCAAGCTGAAACGAACCTTGCACTTCTAATTAGGCTATGTGCACACGGTAACGTTTCCGAGCGTTTTCGTATTGTTTCAAGTAATGAGCTGATTGTTTTCGATGGGAGGGAGGGAAGGAAGGAAGGAAGGAAGGAAGGAAGGAAGGAAGGAAGGAAGGAAGGAAGGAAGGAAGGAAGGAAGGAAGGAAGGAAGGAAGGAAGGAAGGAAGGAAGGAAGGAAGGAAGGAAGGAAGGAAGGAAGGAAGGAAGGAAGGAAGGAAGGAAGGAAGAAAGAAAGGAAGGAAGGAAGGAAGGAAGGAAGGAAGGAAGGAAGGAAGGAAGGAAGGAAGGAAGGAAGCTGTTTCAACGTCAGAATATTCAGTTCCTTTTCCCTGTGCACAAATATCATTGTTTCGCGCAAAACTATTAAAACAAAGGGTCGGAAAACCCAGATGACAAACCTCTTCCTGGAATTTGTCCCAGGCCTTGTCTAATCCTTCGTCTGTTTTTGCAAGATGTTTCTTAAAAGTATCATTCAAACACGACTTAAGTTCGTCCTCAACCTAAAATAAAACAGAGAAATAAAAGAGATAAACTTCTGACTATACCATATTTCTAAATGTGACTTCACAGCATGTGTTTTATCAGATCTAAACCATTCGACTACTGCCTCGTGTTTTACATGCATCTGATTATTAAACACTATTGGCCATTTCCCAAAAGAGTTGAAGACTGGTGACGGGTTGGGAACGCTAGGGTTCTTGGGATCGTTTGGAGGGACGTATTTCATGCTTGGTGGCGTAAGCACAATGAAACTGTCCCTCCAAACGATTCCAAGAACACCAGCGCTCAATACTCTTTACCAGGCTTCAGCTCTTTTGGGAAATGGCCAATTGCTCATGTTTTACTGGGATATGGCATAAAATACATGGTGCGTCTTATGCTCAGTGTGATTGGTCAGTATACGGTTTACTTTCATGCATAACATACTAAATATATAGAGGCTGTTTTTACTTTTACCTGCTTTAAGATGAGCTAATACGAGCAACATTTTTCTTCAATTTGCAACGCAACTTTGTTGAAAAAAATGATTTTGTTGCAAGTTGAAAAAATTTGTTGAAAAAAGTAGACTCCAGTTCTACTTGCTGCAACATGCTGATTCAACTTGCAACAAAATCATTGTTGCGTGACAATGTTTAAGGTGGGTGGTAATACGTGCAACAACGCTATTCAACTTGCAACGCAACAATGCTGCAGCAATTTGTTGCTTGTGATTACTTCACTTTTATGTAACAAATAAAACATAAAGCTCCGTGCATATGTACTCTTATAAAGGTACGTTTGACGTCATTTGAACACAAACAAAGTGGAATTGAGTAGAGCTGAGTGCATTTACACTTCTTTCGTGTTCAAATCACGTCAAACGAACCTTTATAAGAGTACATATCCACAGGAGCGGTATGTTTTATTTGTTTTATAAAATAATAAGAAAAATCAAACTAAACGTGATGTAGGTTTGGAACTTGGTGGACTTTTCCGGCCAACTGACACCATTTTACTTCATTCATGATCTCTGTTCTCTTATAAATGCACAGCGCCCAGCCAATCAGAGCGTGCGTAGAAGGTGCCTTATTTTATAAAAGGCAATAAAAAGGAATTCTTGACTCTCACAATCTCTCTAAGGCCCAACACTGTGTTCGTTTTGACAAAAGTTCGTTTTGTTTTTCAAAAATTCAATAATCCAAGTTCTATTTAGTACTGTACCTTATTACGTTCAACACCACCATAAATCCCGGCTGCAATTTCAATGATAAATATTATCAACAAGAAAACAAAGAACTAAAAAAAACAACAAGATAACATAATTGTCACAAACAACCAGTCAAGACAACAATTCACCCTTACAAAAATTCCACATGAACGGGTTCCAAAACCAGATGTGATCACATGTGATTTTGGAACATGTTCATGTGGAATTTTTGTAAGTATAGCCTTGGCCAAACTCGTAAGCTGATTAAATACGCGAAAAATAAGTAAGAGCTTATTATCGAGAACCGAGGCATTAAGCCATATTATTATATGGCTGGGTTTGATTTCCGGTCCGTACGCAAAACGACGCACGCTGATTGGTTCCGCCAAGACGTCGGGATTTTACGATATTGACCTCGGGTCAATACGCTTTTTTCTCGGCCCTGTAATTTTTGGCGAGAAAATTTCTGAGTTGATTTGAAAACAAATAAAATAGAACTAGGTATCTTTATTCAAATATTCTGAACAATAAAATGTGTTGGAACATTACTGCTGGTTTTCTTTAAAGCTGTTTATCTAAAAACATAACAAATAAAAGTCGAACTGGTGTAAACAAGAAGGCCAAGAGCGACATGAAAAAGTTAACAGGTAAGGTAAACAGCATACTCCGAAGACGAAAACAACGCTCGAAGCTTCAAAATAAAGTGAACCAATAGCCATATAATAAATTCCTTATTAACCTCGTTTGCTCGGTCTGTACGGGAAAGTATTTGCCCTCGGTTTTATCGCACAAACCTCGCTCCTTCGTCGCTCGGTCTGTACGAAAACCTCAGGCAAATACTTTCCCGTACAGACCTCGCACTCGGTTAATAAGTCCTTTAATACTTCCCGAGGCGCGTAAATTAACTAATTTAGTTCAAATTTCACAAGGTTTTGTCTTTATCTGTATACTTCCCTGGGCTTTATACAGATAAAGACCGTGCATTTATAATGAGCAATTCAATTCAATTCAATTCAATTCAATTCGTTTGTATGGAGATAAAGACTTATGAATAACAAAGAAAACCGCGTGAAATTTGAACAAATAGGCTAATAATATATAGCGGATAACATATTGTTAAAAAAATTATAATAGGCAACTTACAATACCCAGCAGGCACGAGTTTTCTTTCCAAGCACCATAGCAACCAAAGAATGCCACAACCAGAATAATTACACCTGCAGCAATCAAGATATTTGCGCCAGTAGCCCAAGAATACTTATCACAAAGCTCAAGATAATCATCTTTCTCTGAACGAAGGTAGGCACCAGTTCCCACTAGGCCACATCCAGTGATCTAATGTGTATTAGGAATTAAGTTAGCGATGTAGTGATTAACAAATAGATTCCATTTTGCCGTTGTCTGTTCAGTTATAGATGCACATATGACGTCACAACGTGGTAAGAACAAAAAAGTGGTCCACGAGACGCAGTCGAGTGGGTCACTGATGTTCTTACCACGTTGTGACGTCTTCTGTGCATCTATAACTGAACAGACAACAAAAAAATGGAATCTATTTGTTTTATACAATACAAAAATTTACTGAAAGATTTTTATCAAAACTCTTGCCGGATTTTGGGGCACGAAGAAAGAAAAAGAAAGTCAGCTGATGTGTCCATGTGTCTGTCCTCTAATAGATTATGGGCAACAACCAATGAAAACACGCATAGCAACCAGGGTATTGCATTAATAATATATTGATCACAATATCACGATTATAAATTGCAATTATTACAAAAGTACTAAGATTTCTGTACGTTTCAAATTTCCGAAGCTCTTCATCAATTTTCCAACCCATTGTTGTTTTGTAATGTATAATTAGCTTAAAGGGTTATAATGAACAAGCGCAAAAATGTGAAATCATGGCGCAAAAATCTGTAATCACGGCGCCAAAATCCGTTATTACGGCGCAAAAATGTGTAATCCCGGCGCAACTCCGTTATTACGGCGCAAAAATCCGTTATTACGACTATCTTATTTTGCAAACGGGTTGAGCTAGGCAAAGTGCGCACCCAACGTGAGAAAAAAAATCCGACTCTCAAACCACAGTAAATCTTATTTCCAAGACCCTAGAATTCAAACTATGGCGCCCATTCGGGTACCCATCGTTTGTAATTCCAACAAAATCGAAAATGGGTCAGTCGTCATTTCAGTGTTCAGCAGCAAAAGAGTGGAACGCTTTACCAAAAGCCTTGCGGGACTTGAATACATTGTCTTCTTTTAAAACCAATGTTTTTAAGTATCTTTTAGAAACAGATGCTCACGAACATCGCTGTAGCATATAACATTTCCTTTTTATTAAACATTTTAACCATGTATATTTACTAAATATAGATCAGATATATTACTAAATAATTTAGATATACTTTGAAATTTATTTATTAGCTGATCGGTTTTTTATCAGTTTAAATAAAGATGTTATTATTATTATTATGATCTAAAATCCTAGATGTGGCACTGAAAAGTGAGAGTATCATATACTTACAAAAAAGATGACATTGAAAAAGAAAACAAGATATCTGATGCAAGTATATCCACACATCTTCTAGATCACAATTACAGTAACCTAAATCAACATGAAAGGAATTCCTTTATTACACACAATTGCTATTATAGATGGGGATGTTCAGCCCGGGCTGAAATTTCAACCCCTTGTAACACGAACGTAGCGATTACAAGGAAACAATTTCAACCCGGGCTGAAAGTCTAGCCCGGACGGAATTTTCAGCCCGGTCGACCGGACTCAAATCGCCCGCATGTAATTGCCCAAAATTTTCAGCCCGGGGCTGAACTAAGCGTGTGAATGGTGGTGGCCGATCATTGCGCAGCCGCAAAAGAAAAATTCTTCAATTCCGACGTGTTATTGATTAAAATTTTGGTTTACAGCCCGGGTTGAAATGATCGCTCATGTAAACTCAGCCCTCCTAACCGG
This sequence comes from Paragorgia papillata, assembly GCA_035771165.1. Classification (NCBI taxonomy): domain Eukaryota; kingdom Metazoa; phylum Cnidaria; class Anthozoa; order Scleralcyonacea; family Coralliidae; genus Paragorgia; species Paragorgia papillata. Next base: position 399,260 of record JAWNZC010000335.1, on the reverse strand, counting down.
GCTGAAAATCTCCATGTAATCAATGATGGATCCAGCTTGATCTGGTAGGGGGGGGGGGTGCTGCAGGGGGGATCTATAATTTTTTTAACCTTAGCCCGGAAATTTTTTGAAATTTTGACCTCTGAAATGGCATTTCCTGCATTCTGACGGTACTTTGAAGAAAGATTTAAAAGTTTTAAATCGTGTTTTCAATAGCGCATTTTATCAAACCTGGAAGGTGTCAAGTAAATTTAGGGATAAAGTGGACGTTTTATTATGGATTTTATTAGGGATATCACAAGGAAGCTAGACATTAGAAATGTGATTGACATTTTCAATGAAATCCACGTCGCATTCCACTGCCGCAAGGCACTAATTAAGTAATTGTCACCCCCCCTGCACCCCTTGGCCAAGAGCCAGGGGGTGCGCACCCCCCGCACCCCCCTGTAAATCCATCACTGCATGTAATCGGCCCCTAAGTTTACTGAACTCAGTTAATATTACATTTATCTCCATTTCTATTGCTCAGCCTGAGAGATATAATCTCCACACTCTCCTACATTGCTACAGTATCACATAAAGCACTTAAATAATTTGAAGCATTTAAATAATGTATGTAGTTCCAAGCCTACTGTCAATATACTACCATTTATTTCGCACGTTTGTTTACGTTTGAAAAGCTGAAGCTTACGTCTGACTAATTAACTTCCTCGTTTTGACCAATGAAATGCTTGTGGGTTTTTTCACACGTGAGCAAATGCATTTCATTGGTCAAAACGAGGAAGTTAATTAGTCAAACGTAAGCTTTTCAAACGTAAACAAACGTGCAAAATAGTTCATGCTTCAACGTCAATGTTAGTACTACTCAAATCAGTAGAGCGAGACATGGATGATTTTTTTATCGCTTTCGAAGTGTCAGTTTTATTAACCGCGTATCAATATTAAAGCATTCACGAGGTGTATTCTCATGTACCACGTGATAAACATCCAATTGTTAACTCGTAAACAAGCTATCACGTGGTACATAAGAATACACCTCGTGATTGCTTTGAAATTGATCTGCGGTCAACGAAACTGTCGCTTCGGAAGCGATGAAAACATCGTCTATATGTCTCGCTCTACTGATTTTAGTAGTAATATGTCTAACTCTTTTGGGCCCTCGCTTTTGATCAGGGGACATGTGGGATTTGTGTGACACAAGGGGTAAATGATGGGAGCGGGGGAGCGAAAGAGGGGAGCAAATTTTCGCACGAACGCTATAGTCAATCGAGATATGATCTGGAAACTCGGCAAACTTCAAAGCGCCTATAATGAGCTGGGATTTTATGTTGAACCGTACCTATAATACACCGTGCATATCCTTTGTTTTAGGTTTATTAATATTTAAATAACACGGTTGAGTGATTGAACTGAAACGTTGCTGTTGGACAATTCGTTCATTATACTGAGTTATACCCGGCTAGGCGAGTTACCCGGCAAGCCGAGTTGAAAAAAGATGAGTGTGTATATGAGACGAGTTACTCGACAAAGCCGCCCATGCATTATAATGGTTTCACATTCCATGAGTAGTTTCCGATTGTCTTCATAAGTGGAGAGTGTTTATATGGGAATATTTTCATCCCAGCATGCCGAGATCTCGGCTGTTTTGCCGGTATCTCGATCGGCTAGTCGAGTTACTCGCCTGTCTCATATAAACACGCTGCCGGGATAGCATTGAATTTCTCTATACATGGCGGGTAACTCGGTTTGCCGAGTAATCTTAGTATAAGATATTAATCTTAGTATTAGATCTGAAAGCCCTCTGAAATCCAATATTTATTTCAAATTGTCGACATCACCTTCTCCTGTGTCGATTCAGCAATAAAATGCAGAAATGTGACGTTTGAACCATTAAATTCAGCATGTTGAATTCAATGCAAGTCAAATTTTACGGCAGAAGTTTGACTCCTTTTCAGACATCAAATTTCTGGTCACTGGGCTGTCACGGCAATCTTATTACGACTATTAGAGAAATGCAGAATGATATAACAAAGCAGAATTGGCTTAGCTTTTCTGCAAAAATAGCACACAAAGTATTCTAATTGTTTATTACAGTCATAAAAAGATTTTCGTGACTTATAAAATCAGCCCGGTTTACCACTTCAGGCTATGATGAATATATTATATTACCCTAAGCACATATATATGGCTCCCATTTCAGATCAAAAGCATTGAAATAGGCACAAATAATGCGCACTAAGACCCCGTTTACACTGGAGCAAAAGTATGCGGATTCACATTGTTTTTTATTCCCATGAGGATGAAAAACAATGTGAATTTGGACACTTTTGCTCCCAAATGGCACCCTAACCGTGTCTTTGTCCTGTTAAGTCGTACAATAAATACACAATTAACAGTCGGCATCCGACACACCCATATTCCGTAACAACAACAACTTTGATACATGGCCACGACGCGAAACAAATATTCGAGAAGGAAGGCAGTAAAGTGTAAACACTTAAGATGTGACGCATCAAATATTAAGAAAGAACTAGAAATTTAAGATCGGTTAGAAAGAAAGAACATTTTTGAAATAGTCAATGAATGGCAACGCGTTCTGAACTATACGGGTAGTATTTTTATCGGTAATAATGTACAGTTTAAGCTAGTCTAATAATACAATACCCATTAGAAATTATTATAAAAATAATCCCAGAAGATCTTTGCCGTGAAGTAAAATGAAAACACCCTGAGGGAAATATATTGTATTGCAACTGGCGCGTGTTGTAAAAACCTGATCACTAAGATACAACATAAACAGTTTGTCTTATACTTGTGAGAGAACTTACTTCTTATTGAACTTACTGAATACTAGCTTCTTATTCTGTATTTTAAGGAAACACAACATACATATAATGTATTATCCCAAATGTTTAGTATTATTATTGACAGTAAGTTATTATAATTTATTCTAAAATGAAAATTGTAAGTGAAACTAGAAACTGTTATATATATATATATAACAAGATAAACATAAGGAAATAAACGACGACACACGTCTGTTTAACTCGAACAGCTACTAAAAAAACACAACGAACACAACATGGTTAGAAACAAACAAGAAAAACCTCGTTAGTTACGCCGGCATTTTAATAGCTTGCATTGGGCTTCTGAAGTTGATCAAGAAGGGTGATGACGTTGCAATTACGAGACATTGCCTTATGATCTTTTTAAACTAGGGTTGAATGAATTTAGATAAGCCCAACATAAAAACTACGTATATATGTTCTGAATTTGAAAAAAGCTCAGTGGATTGCGAGGCCATTGTACAGCATGCGAACATGTAATGATTAGAAACAGATCTAACTATATACATGTCTTGTGGCGTCAGATACTGCAACACGAATTATTCAATAAACAGTTTGACGAAACTGTTTGGAGTTATCAGTTATACATTCAGAATAGAACTCCACATCAAGGAGTTGAACCCGAATTTTTAATTATTACAGATTCGTTAAATAAATAAATATTACTTAAATTTCGTCCTTGTTTCAACGGCGCGTATATCGCAGGCGTGACTTGAGAATAGTTGTTACAAATTAGATACTAATTGAGCATCGTTCGACACTACTAGCTTGGGGTTTGAATAAACGTACTGTCTTACCTATAAACAAGATGATCCTTCGCCTTTACTCGTCGGTCTTGTCAACAGCTGTTTTGACAACGCCTCAATCCTCACTGGAGTCTTTATATAATGTGAGATATTATGACAATATAACATTGCAGGGGGGTGACTAAAGAATATGAAAAGAAGGGGGTTGTATGTGGCTGATACGGTTGTATGGTTGAGTGGATCTCGTAATTGTTTCAATGGTCTATATAGAGGAAGTGAAAACAATTTCGAAACAGTAAATATAAGAAAATGTTCCCTGGCAGTAAATGTAATATTTAAGACATACGAATTATATAACACATGCAGTGAGCATAGATGACATAATAAATACAAGCCTAGCGAAGATCAAATATTGATCTCCACGCCCATTCAAAAATTTCCCAGCATTTGAGTGGGGGAAAACCACTGGTAACCAAAAACAACATTTAATTACCATTTTTGCGAAAACCACTTAAATATTCCGAGGGAATTATCTACAAAGATATAATGAGCTGCAAAAATGCTGAATCCCACGAGAACGGAATCACACTTCAAAATTTCTACAGGGAAGGTTGAAAGCTAGGGGGGGACGTACCTTTTCTTTCTTTCTAAAATATAATTTATACGTTAAATGATATAAGAAAAATGAAATTTTTGTGTCAAGTTTGGGGGAGAAATCTCTATTGATAAAATGTTAAAATCCAACGAAAACTTCTTATTTATAAACGAATTATCTGCTCTGAATTAATTTTGAAAGCAGTCAAAGATCAGTGCATTTTTGATCTGCTTAATCTCCTTCTACTTCAGATATTGCTTCTCGCGGGGTCTGCTGATCCGGCCAGAGAATTAGCAAGGACTAGAAAGAACTAGATTATAAAGGAGGAATAAGCAATTAGGCATATCTTAGGGCGTGGGCTCAAAATACTAATGTAAATAGAGGCGGACCATTAGAAAAGTGATGTGTGGGGGTGGGGGAGGGGGGGGGGGACTTTTTCAGCTTGCACGAATTTTTTTCTTTATCATTTACCTGTGCAGGAATTTTTTTTATTTTCTAATCCTTTGCATGAATTTTTTTTTATTACACATACCTAGTTTTCACCATGAGAAGGCTCTGCACGAATTTTTTTTCTCAAACTTTCTTTGTGTATGAATTTTTTGCCCGAGCACATTGCCTTGCACGAATTTTTTTTTGGTTCCCCCCCCCCGCCCATTACTTTTCTAATGGTCCGTCCCTTAGAATTCAATCCAGGTTCTGAATATATACCATGGCAACAAATTCTGACGTAATTGTGATGTCATAGCGTAGTTGAAAGGTCAAAACTATTTTTTCAGGATTGTTTCTGTGCAATGCAAAAAAGATGAAGCCCGAGGAATAGAGGACAGAATGAGTTGCATTTCGATAAGTTACAGTAATGTCTGTCTGTCTGTGTGTCTGTCTGTGTGTCTGTCTGTGTGTCTGTCTGTGTGTCTGTCTGTGTGTCTATCTGTGTGTCTGTTTGTGTGTCTGCCTGTGTGTCTGTCTGTGTGTGTCTGTGTGTGTGTGTGTGTGTGTGTGTGTGTGTCTGTCTGTCTGTCTGTCTGTCTGTCTGTCTGTCTGTCTGTCTGTCTGTCTGTCTGTCTGTCTGTCTGTCTGTCTGTCTGTCTGTCTGTCTGTCTGTCTGTCTGTCCTCTGGCCTTCGCCAAGTAAAACAGTTTGTTCCACTAGAAACATCGCTAACAATATATAAGTCGTTAATTCAACAATTATTTGACTATTGCGATGTAGTATGGGACAACGTGCCAACTACAACTGCTACTAGATTACAAAAGTTGCAAAATCGAGCGGCACGAGTAATTACAAGCCAAGGCTATGAGGTCAGATCTAGTGAACTAATAGATCAATTGCTTTCTTGTAAAGCAGTTACATAACTGAAGAAATTCTGAATTTAAATAAATATTTCTGTCTGTCTGTCTGTCTGTCTGTCTGTCTGTCTGTCTGTCTGTCTGTCTGTCTGTCTGTCTGTCTGTCTGTCTGTCTGTCTGTCTGTCTGTCTGTTTGTCTGGTTTTGTGGAGGGAGGAAAACTGGAGAACCCGACGAAAAACCCTCGAAGCACAGAAGAGATCAACTACAACTCTACTCACATTAGTTTCCGGCTCGACAACGGGGTCATTCCCAAGTGGTCACCCATCCAAGTACTAACCCCGTCTAACCGGGCTTAACTTTTGGTGAGAGGCAGCGCGCTAACAGCACACGCCACCCGTGCTCCCCTACTGCACAGGTTTTAATAAAAGTTGTGGAAAGATCGATCATAGGCCAAGGACCAAGTAAAAATTTAAAATTCTTTTGAATTTTGTGCATAAAAACGAGGTCACAAAGGCACACTCTGATGAAGGGCTCTGCTCGAAACGTCAGTATTTCATTGCTAAAAATCTCAGCAGTTTACCACTTTTTTCCTCCTTTACCGCTCCTTGAACTGCTTCGAAAATCATGCATGAATGGTATGCCTCTAAACCACCACTTGTTGAAAAACGTCATTTTAAATTCAATCAATATAATACACTTTCTATACTAGAGTGACTACTTCAAAAATTGGGTTCTTCCAGCCATCAAGTGTCAAACCAGCAACCTATGACCGTATGTGGTTTATAAGGGGGAGCAAGGTTCGTTGCATTATTGTATTAAACAGATACCTACACCCCCCCGGCGACACAAGGTATCTGTTGGGGGCATAATTTAAATTCTTCACGAGTCTATTGAAAACGATTTAGACCGCAAGGTATTTTCTACTAGAAGGGCGTAACCTTCTTTGAGTAGGTATTAATTATAGAGGCGGCGATTGCAGTGATTGCAGATATGATAATACCACGATTGAAATAAATACACCATTCAAATCAATTGTTAAGTTCACAACCACGTCCAGTGTTTACAGTGTATAAAATCCGGTTGATGTTGTTGTTGTTGTTGTTGTTGTTAACTGATAATTACCCTGCGAGCAGAGCCTTCTTTTCCTTATTTCTTCGCTGAGAGAGAGGAAGAAAAGAAGGCTCTGCTGTATTCGCGACTGGTTTCCAAACACGAATACAGCAGAGCCTACTTTTCTTCCTCTCTCTCTCAGCGAAGAAATAAGGAAAAAGAAGGCTCTGCTCGCAGGGTACTGATAATCTGTGTAAATAAAATATTTAACAGGCAAGATAACATTTTACAAAATCAATCGCGTTGTGCAGTGGTATACGTCATACATTACACGCCATAAATGATAACCCTACTAACTAGTTCCAACAAGGGGTGAGAGCCATTGAGTTATCAGTATCTAAATACTGTCATATGTTACCCTAAATATATAAATAAAGTTACTTTACTTTAATTTTTCAAATTACGAAAATAATAATCTATTACACACTATTTTTTGAAGGCAATTGTTTACTGTCGATTTTTGTCGATAGACGACCTTGCACTTTTATCAGACTCTGAAATAGTTATTAAAGTTTTTCTGTCAGAACCAAGTTCTAACTGTCAGTCAAACTAAACTAATCTTATTTATACTGGATAGCTCTATCAGTTAATAGCTAACTGTTCTCCCTAGAGGTCCAGTAAGGGCCATTCCTCATTGGTCCAGTGTTTCTACAGGAGGAAACCGGAGTACCCGGAGGAAACCTGTGATGTTTGGTAGAGTCAAACTGGAAGCACTCTTTTCACATGCGGCCAAGGTGAAATTTTTACTCGCAGAAGTGAAAGGCAGGTGCACTAACCACTGTGCCACCAACACAATGATTATTATCAATCTCATTCTATATACTACAGAATCCTACTCTCTGGCTAACGACAGATAATTTACTCACCATTGTGAAAACCCACCGACAGAAAAGCCAAGGGTTAAATAAAAAAAATAATATCACATGTATAACACCCCTACCATTGTGATTGGCTAATCTATTTAATTTCTGTATATTATAGTTTTGATTTTCTGATTGGTAGCATTGCAATACATTTTAGTACAACTCTCAAACTTTTCCATGAAGCTGATCGTGCCCGCCAGCGTGTCTATACACTGGACTAGTTATCGCGAAGGTCAATTTAATAATAATTGCTCTTTCTCGCTTCTTCGCGCGGGTGTGGTCTTTGTTCTACACATAACGTCACTAAGAACATTTGCCTACGTTTCCATGACAACTTAGATAGCTGTTGTGTTTGACTTTGAATGGAAACAATATATGTTGGTTATAGTTGTATCAGCAATGATTAAAGTTTATGATTTTAAAGTTTATGCATGCTTCGTTTTATTTACAGAACATATTTTTTTTGCCCATATAAACTGAATACGAGATCTATAATATCAAAGAAGCTAAAATATGTCTTAAATATGAAATATGCCAGTCATTATTATGCTAAAATTAATATTTAGAGCATCAACTCCAGAGCATCAACTCTACCTTATCTTTGACATTTTGTAACTAGGAAAACAATAAAATTACAAAAAGCAAAAGGACAGAATTCGACTTCTAACATTACCCAAGAAATACCAAGCTTCTGAATCTCTTAAATTTTCAAGTGGGAACTTTAGATATAAAAATTAAGGAAGAAATGCCTCCCCCTGTATATTACGTTGTGCTTACTTATTATTCGGAAAATATGATTCATAATATTGGTTACGTGCGAGTCAGACCTATTATTAGCTTATGGAGTTAATAGGTATATATAAGGAAGAAAATAATACACTTACACACATCGATTAGAGTTTATAAGACAGTAAGACTAAAACCAATGCCATACAGAAAGGGAGAATCCTATATACTTGACTATGTTGTACATGGTATTCTTTGGTTTATCAAAGCTATAGTCGGTCCTACTAGTCCTACTATAGTCTGATGCTCTGCCAACTAAGCTACAAAGACTAACCAAAGTCCAACCTGTGACTTCCTCAGACCGTGAGAAGGTGATCTATAGTCTGTACTCAGTCTAAGTCAACTTGGTGTGGCAAGAATCGAAATATAGTAAGGTTTGATATACTGCAAAAACAGAGAACGTAGGAGTCTAATGTTGCGAGCGAAGGCCATTCGTCATACTTCGCCTTGACATCAAAAGCCTTTCATTCATGAAATAAAAGTAGTGTGCTGCGTAGGCAGTGTAGAAACAACAATCGAAATATAGTAAGGTTAGATATACTGCCGAAACAGAGAACGTAGGAGTCTAACGTTTCGAGCGAAGGCCCTTCGTCAGAGAGAAAGGAGAGACGAAAGGCCTTCGCTCGAAACGTTAGACTCCTACGTTCTCTGTTTTGGCAGTATATCTAACCTTAATACTCTACTCCACCATGTAATTACTCCCACCCCCCGTGACACAGCGTCAGTCAGTCAGTGATAGATATATGTGAGCAGAATTACATAAGCTAATATCAAATCAAGGTCTAGACGAAATATTAGGGACCTTAAGTGCTAGGACGACGACGGCGGTTAAAAAGCAATTCAAATTTTAGAATTAAAAAGAAGTCACGGTTAACTGACTACTGTATTCAATACTTCAAGCTTGTTTTATAATTTTCAAAGTGCAGTGTCTGTGTTATAAAAGCAATCTCAGACAACAGTTCTCATCACCCCACGAGTCAACGTCGTCGTGAAGACGTGAAAATGCTCTGAGTGGCGTTGTATACAGAGCGAGGACGGTGTTCAGATTAATCTTGGGACTAGAAATTATTCATTATCTTTGTTTTGCAAGAAGAATGCTTTTGTTTGAAGGACGTCGTCCTCGAAGTTGCCATCCTAGATCTTAATAAGGTCCCTATTAGTGAGTTGTGGTAAACCTTATTAGGAATGGTTTAATGCGCTGATTTTCCGCTCTCCAAATAAGTAGAAAAATTTTATAATTTCAAAGACTATAAGTTTAAGATTGCTGTTGGTTTCTTTAATTGATTATGAAACTAAATCTTATTTTAAAAGTGGTTTTATCTAGGTCTAGATGTTATGATCAATAATTGAGAACACAATACATGGAACACACTTGAATCACCTCCATTTAGTCACAAGCTAAGGGGCTGTTTGCACGGAATGCTTATTCAAAGTCGTGGGTTAGCTAGTGATTTTGTTAATCATAATTAACTTGTTTATTACTGGCCTTGTTACAAAGTGGTGGTGGGGGGGTTATCAAACGAGTGTTAAGGAATAGGATCGTACTGTGGTTTTCAAATTCACATAAACTATATTTGTAAAGAAGAATTGGTTTAGTTTAGAAGATGTAAATGAATCCTAACGATAATTCAAATCTCATCTTGCTTGCGAGCGAAGAAAGAATTTCGTGACACGTGCACGCACTAGCCCAATATATTAGCCAGCTCATGGAAACAGACCTTATAACACCAGTGGGGGGCTATCGGTGAGCTATATAGAAGACCGGGCTGAGGGGCTTTAGCCCCCCGAGAAATCTTAATGGGGGGGCTGAGCCACCCCCAGAAATTTTGCAGCAACTGACTCATCAATCACCATTCACAAATTATAGGTTACTCGTTAGGCTAAAGTAACTGTTACAGCCTCATTCCTGTCAGCCAAAAGCACCCATATACAGTGATAAGTTAATCCAGTAAACACAACATCGAAAAATTGTTGAAATGTGTTGTATTTTAACTAGTTTTTATGATATTTCATGACCTTCAGTGTTCTTAAAAATCACCCCTCAGAATGCAGGAAATGGCATTTCCAAGACCCTAAATTTCAAAAATTTCTGGGGGGGACCTTTTTGTAAACGCCCCTACGGGAAAATTCTTAAAAAGGTCCTGTTCAGCACTTCAGCCCCCCTGGACAAAAACAAAACTCTACGCCTATGGGGCTACCTCTTAGAATACAAGGTAGGGGTTGTGCCGGTGAACGTTTGAAACCATGATTCTTCTCCAGACTATTAAAGGGGGTGTTTACACGAGGCTGGCCCGAACTCCAGCCGGACTGACTTTAGGTCGGTTGTATTGTTTTTACTATAGATCATTTTCATGAGTCCGCCCTGAGATTCAGTTCACGCCAGTCTAATCTCAGGTCGCCTGCTAGACCGAACTGAAATTTAGAGGCCAGCCTAACTCCAGTCCGGCTTTCCTGTAAACAGAATCCATAAGTCAAATTCGAACCGATTTACCCTGCGAGCAGAGCCTTCTTTTCCCTATTTATTCGCTGAGAGAGAGGAAGAAAAGTAGGCTCTGCTGTATTCGTGACTGTGGTTACAATCTCGAACCCAATCCCAATCAGAGCAGAAAACAAAAACGAGAACCGGTTAAACGGGTCTTAAACGGGTTACTTCGTCCTAAATCTTGGACGAAGCCAAACACGAATACAGCAGAGCCTACTTTTCTTCCTCTCTCTCAGCGAAGAAATAAGGAAAAGAAGGCTCTGCTCACAGGGTAGAACCGATTCGGACTACGGAAAAAAAGAAGCTTATACATGTATCTTATACAGACTGAATAACTAACACAGACCAGGATGCAGAACAAGAGTGATTTACCTTGTGCCTAAGTAAGAATGAAAAAAACCCATACCCAGGGGCGCAACTAGAAAATTTCGAGGGCAGGGGTTGAACGCAAAAAAAGGGCAAAGTTCATTCAGTATTCTAAACAATTTGAGACTAGAAGCCAGTGGCGTGGGAAGCGGAGATTCTAGGGGGTCTGGGGGCATGCCCCCCAGAAATTTTTTGAATTTTGGGTCTCTGAAACGGCATTTCCTGCATTTTTAGGACGCTTTTCTCGTATTTTCGGGTGCGGAAATTTTTATTTTGGTCTCGCATTTATGCGGAGAATTGTATTGCGTGCTACAACAGACGATTAATTATCTGTTTATCTAATGTCTAACCTAGTATTAGAGGTCTCACAAAAAGGGCAGGGGTTAAAAAAGGCAGGGGTTGCAACCCCCCAACCAACCCCCCCCCCCTAGTTGCGCGCCTGAATACCTTTCCAAGCGGTATGTCCCCCCACATAGCCAATATATAAGAGCAACTCCCCCGGGATAGGACGCTTTCCTGCAATATCATCCGAGTCGTGCAGTCCATATTTGTCAATCAAAAGAGGAGATAACTTATATCTTGAGTACTGTGTATGAGGTGTTAGAGTAATTAAAATGCCATTTTGTTATTCTTGCTGTCGTTAGTTATTGGTGTAGACGGCTCCAAATCATAAACTAAACAACATACCCCACATTCATCAAATATTCAGATATTTTCTAATTACATGAATAATCCATCGCGCACAATCGCAAAGAACCAGATCCAGTGCTAGAAGGCAGTGGCGTGCTTATTGACTCCACACGAGGAAGGAAGGAAGGAAGGAAGGAAGGAAGGAAGGAAGGAAGGAAGGAAGGAAGGAAGGAAGGAAGGAAGGAAGGAAGGAAGGAAGGAAGGAAGGAAGGAAGGAAGGAAGGAAGGAAGGAAGGAAGGAAGGAAGGAAGGAAGGAAGGAAGAAAGAAAGGAAGGAAGGAAGGAAGGAAGGAAAAGGAAGAAAGGAAGGAAGGTAAAAAGGATAAAAAGGAAAAAGGAAGGAAGGAAGGAAGGAAGGAAGGAAGGAAGGAAGGAAGGAAAAGGAAGGAAGGAAGGAAAAAAGGAAAAATAGGGAAAAAGGAAGGAAGGAAGGAAGGAAGGAACGAAAGGAAAAAAAGGAAAAAAAGGAAGGAAGGAAGGAAGGAACGAACGAAAGGAATATAAAGCGCCTGTAGCTCGTGACTCGTTATCTTATGTAACATTTTAAACTGAATTCTTATTTCTATGAGTGACTATATGGTAACTATTGACCACACTGAATACATTATATAGATCCAATTAATATAGATCAGAATAGATTATATAGATCCAATTAATATAGATCAGAATAGATTATATAGATCAGTTTAAGGGCACGATTAGGTTCAGGTATTATGTTGGGTTATGGTCGGAAAACATGTTCAAGTGGGCTGAACCAACATTTCTAAACTTAGAAATCTGAGTTCAATCCATTTAGAAGATGCCAACTGGTGGAACCAAATCTGAGACTCAGTAGTTGCGCCACTGCTGAGACTGCAACTAAGTTGAGCATGGAGTGATCTGACCAATCTAGTGGTTTAGCTATGAGTTCAGTAAATACCGTAGAACACTAATAATGCTTATAACCACACGGCCTATATGTCGCTCAGTGGCCACAACAAAGTCATAATAAAGACACTTCGAGAAACGTTGAAACATGGCTTTTCCATTTTCGCGCAGAAATAAATTACAGTAAAACACCCGCGCATTTTTTGGCCCGTCCCCGACAGCTTATTCAGCTATATACGGCGTAGGATAGTCTTCATAACTGATTCAAATTGTAATTGTGATAGATAGCTGATAGCATCGAAGCAAACTTGTCGACGTAAATAGCACGTCTCTAAGATTATAAAAAGAATTTAACAGTAGCAATTGCATGTTAGTATCGAGTTTTAGCTTCGAAACTTATATAAGCACAAGGACGTCGATGAAAAACTGAAGAAATATGAATGCTAATGAGTGGCTAGTTGATCTAAAGCTGTTCGTCAATACGGACATCGAAACACACTTGGCCTGATCAATATTAACGAATTCTTCCTAATAATACATCAAAACAGCTGTCTCTCTTGCTGATTGCATAGCACGCAGCCTCGTTCAGAACTTATATTTATTTTCTAACGAGAAACATTTTTGCGTTATCATCGAACTTGAACAGTAAACTGAATTACATGATACTAAAGAATAGGTTTTTTAATCCAAATGTTTTAGAAAAAAAATTTGAAATGTATTAAAATGGTTTGGGTTGTTTTCGATCTGTTAATGAATACTATATGTAAATTAGCGGAAAGCAAAACCTCTCGACAGACAAACTGTTGAAATATTTAAAAGGGAGAAAAAAAAATCAATCGTTAACGTGTTTACGAACAAAAGAAAGGTGTTCGAGCAACGAAGAGCTAGAAGGAATCAAGCGGTGTGCTACAGTGGTAGTGTGTTAAACTATAGTTTGAAAACTGTTTTATATCCTGAATATATTCTACATTGAACCTTGAAATCGTAGAAGAGGGAGGAAAGGTATAATTTGAATGTGGACAAATGTCGCTAGCAACTGAAATACAACGCAGAGCCTCTCGTGCTTTTACCAAGGTAAGGCAGACTCAGTATAGCGAGACAAAATAACTTATGCACATTGTATATATACACTCAACTTATCTTCGCTAAACGAAGGAAGGAGATCTTTCAGGTAAAGAAATGGACGTACTACCATAATCGACGTTTCTTAAGCTTACAGTTGACACACACACGCAATAACAATATACATGCCTGCATGGGGAATTATTTTCTAGTAATTCGGTACTTTTTCTGATATATTTACAACTTCTTATTCTTAAAATTGTACTTGAAATACGGCTTAGGCTATATATAGCGAAATCATTGAAATAATATTGGATCATAGAAGCAAAATAAATCAGCCGATCAAAACTGCCAGAATATAATTCCTCGTTTTCCACGATTTCTATGTGATATGCGTTCTATTTTTAACTTTTTTTCTGGTTATTCATCTTAGTTAATAAATATAAATTTATAGATTCCAGTTTAACGCTTTCCCCGCTCGCATTGTTGTTGTCTTTTTACTCTAACAGTCTAACGCCAGATAATTCAAGGGGAAACGTCTCGGAAAGACATGCGTTGAAAGGATTGATACAGCTTTATATATAGTGTCAGACTAGATAAAAATTCGACTAACTTTGCTTTCATAAATTTAGCTATCTCCCATGTCCAGTCATTCGTGTTTACTGCATGATTAATTGGTAAATATTCTTGCGTTTAACACATTTGAAAAGTTTCTTGGGATAACGCATTTTTTATCTGAACAAAATGTCTAAACAGAAAAATATTCAAGTATCTAGCACTGAAAGAAATCATCTTGTTTATTGACATTGGTTGACTATTCTCACGTTTAGATCAAACAAAGCCATTTCATGACGACTATTTTGAAATCGCCTATTCATGATTTAATAACAACGCCAGTATTTTTAAAGAATGATCGTAGAGTAAACTGATAAATATAAAACAAACGAATGAGGATCGAGCAATTAGCATTCAAGTTTTTAGTCAAAAAACGTCTTTTTATCTTTGAATATTTTTTTTTTTCGGACATATATACATATAGCATTGCTGATTATATGCTGCGTGGTAAAATCATAAATTATTCATAAGTCAGTTTAAACACAACATACACAACTGACAGCTTTTTAATTTTGAAGTCTGGTTCTCACTTGTCGTAAGAATCGTGGTTTTCCCTGTCCTCGATCGTCTGCATGGGATTGTTACGACAAGAGTCGCCGATCTGATCGGAAGCATCGGCGCAAGAATCGGAATCATTTCTATTTGGAAAATGCATCCCAGACGGTCGCCAACGATCGGGGATTCTTACGACTAGTTACGACTATGTGTGAACACTGAAACCACTCGTCTGGGACCGATCGGGGACAGGAGAAATCCCCGATTTTTACGATTCTTACGACAAGTCACGAAAAGCAAGCTCATATGAGGCGGATCACGTAGTGCATGATGGATGAATTTCGCAGCCAGGATCTCTTGTTCGGCGCTCGATCATCATTGTGCTTATAAAGAACTTGGCCATCTCACTACTCATAGTCAATCGAGATATGGTCTGGAAACTCGGCAAACTTCAAAGCGCCTATAATGAGCTGTGATTTTATGTTGAACCGTACCATACACCGTGCACATCCTTTGTTTTAGGTTTATTAATATTTAAATAGCACGGTTGAGTGATTGAACTGAAACGTTGCTTTGGACAATTCGTTCATTATACTAAAATACAATATGTTCAGTGACCGTGCATCGTGCACAAAAATGCATAAAGGCGAACAAAAAGATAGACCAAAGACTTTAGCTGAGTTTCCAGACCATATCTCGATTGACTATGCACTACTACTACGCTTAATTTTTAGATTGTTTGTACTTCCCACATATATATTTGGAATTGTTTTGCAGACAATTCACTCAGCAAAACACAACATGTTTGCAGACTAAGGCCTAACGCCCACGGCCACGAGCTGCCGTATTTGTGGGGAAATTATTAACGCAGATGGCTCAAAAGCTCTTTTCCACTTGTAAATATAATTAAAGTAACTCACAGAGCTTGCTTTTTTTGGTGTAAGTTCTTAAAAAGAACTCACAATGCTTTTTTTTGTGTGTAAGTTCTTTTTAATGAGATGCAAGTACAAACAGCTTGCTTCAAGTCTGTTTCTGCAATGACTAAAAAAAAGGCTTCACTTTTCAAGAGACGGCGTAAATTCTGCTCTGGATATAACGCCAGATGATTCATGATTTCACTCGTCGCATGCAGTGAAAATCCACTAATGGAGAAGGGTTAACTCTTTCCTGTCCGAATTGGTCATTAGTATTTTATTCTGGCTGACGCCAGACGATTTTATTCACCTCTGGGGAAGCCCTCGGACAGGAATGAGTTATAAACTATCTCTCTAAAGTGTCTATGAAACGAAAATTATAAGTTTGTCTTGTTTGAAAGAACACAATGGTAGAGTAACATCTTTTGCAGTTTTCCGTTTCCTTGCTTCGTTCTTGAGATATTTCAGGTTGTTTGATATGCAAATTAAACATCTTGACGTCAAACGTCCATAATGAGTTATCGGGAAAGTTATAGATCGTTGCTATTACGAAACCAAAATAATTCGTAGGAAGCATGTGGGTGTGTTTCTACAACAACGCCAAACATGTAGAATTTTCAAGTGATTATGTTTGATAATAGCAAAGATATATTACCTTCTCCAGTAACTCATTATGCGCATGTGACGTTAAAATGTTTAATTTGCATATCACTAAATAACTTGAAATATCCCAAGAACGAAACAAGGAAACGAAAAACTTCAAAAGACGTTACTCTGTCATTTTAAGTGTTCTTTCAAATAAGACAGACTTAAAGGTGATGTACAGTCCGTTCTGCGCATGTACGAAACTAATGTTTACATCTTTATTTACAAAAATAATACTAATACCTTATTCAAGATTGTAAGCTTTTCTTGGTTCCCACTCAAAACATTTTCAGGAGAAACAGAAGAAATCCGAGGAGATAACCTCGCCGAATCGCTTGGTTTTCTGCCATGTTGTTTCTAACGGTTTACACTGAGCAGAGTACTTCATGTAATTACCTACGAATGTCATATTTGAGGGACCACATTGCGGTCATGCGCAGAACAGACTGTACTTCACTTTAATTTTCGTTTCATAGACCCTTTAACCACCTGATCCAAATAAAAAAGAAGGAAGACCAAGTCAATTGATAATGTTCACAACTTGTTTACTACATTATTATACATTGCTATAAAGTTACTTTATTCTACTTTGGCTCCAAACCTAAGGTAAATTAATAATATGAATGTTGTTTTTTTCCAACGAATTTGTTTCTTTAGGCTGATTTAGGATTTGTTTCTACGTATGATTCACCAAAAACAAGACCTGTCATTCTTGTTGGACCATCTCTCAAAGGATACGAGGTTTGTAAGGACAACTATACTATTTTTAATGTTAATAATTTATACACTGATATTTCGCTAAACGAGATAGCTAGGGGTATTTTAACGTCAAATCGTCAATAATATTAAGTCAAAATTGATGATATGATATAAGAGGACCAAAGTTTGCTAACATTTAGAAGAAATTACCGCACTGCTCGTGCATAATCTTACAGTCTCATCACTTTCTTTTAGGTTACAGATATGATGCATAAAGCTTTATACCATTACCTCAAAGGACGTTTCGAAGGAAGGTATGTCAACAACAGGTAGAGTGGAGTGGGTGGGTAGGGTGGGGTGGGGTGGAGTGGAGTGGACTGGACTGGAGTGGAGTGGAGTGGAGTGGAGTGGAGTGGAGTGGAGTAGAGTAGAGTAGAGTAGAGTAGAGTAGAATGGAATAGAGTAGAGTAGAGTGGAGTGCAGTAGGGTAGAATGAAGTAAAGTGGAGTGGAGTCGACTGGAGAATAAATGCACTGCAATTATTTCAAGGTTGATAATTCATCGCTGTGAATCCGACATCAGTTTGGCGAAAAGGAAACCACTGGTTGCCATGGGAATGGGATCGTTTCCTGCTGAAAGATTTGGCACCTCGTTATCAGTGACGTCATTTCGTACACCCAGTCCTCCAAAGACACAAAACAGTCTCAAGAACGGTAAGAGAACAATGAACATATATACAGTACGTGTGCTAGAAAAATTGAACTGTCTTAAAAACCTACGATGATAGAAATCGATTTAAAAAACTCATTAATAATTCATGACGAAAACACAAAGAAAATCAGTACCATATGTCCGTCTGATAAAAAATCCTCCTGATTTAGAGCCCGTTTACACGATGCCGGTACAATTTGAAAACGGAACAAAATCATGCCGGTGTGTAAATACAGGCCAAAAAGTCTTGCGTTTACACGGTGCCGGTATAATATAATGACGGGTTAGCATGTGACTATTCTCTTCCAATGAGAATTGAGAAGACTTTGTGAATACTGCTGACCCGAATACTATATATATCGTCATGAAACTGTTACGGCACGGGCGTTTACACGATACCGGTTAGTGTTCCGTTTTCATTTCATGCCGTCAAGGAACCCGTCTTCATTTTGTGCCGTTTTCATGTCATTTTTGTGCCGGTATCGTGTAAACGCAAGGCCTAAACGGCATGATTTTATTCCGTTTTCAAATTGTACCGGCATCGTGTAAACGGGGTCTTGCATACATTTTAGCTTTGATTTTCTCGGCTTAGACAACGTCAGAATTACTACGCCAATAAACTTACCAAATGGATCGTTTTAGAAGCTATTCAAAACATTCGCAGTACGTAAAACACTGCAGCTCGTGTTTTAAATATTAACACGTTGAAGCCTGACGACGAGTCTTTAAAGGGGTTGGCATTAAAAATTAAGTTTGTCTAATTTGAAAGAACTCATAAAATTGTAATAGAAGATCCTTTACAACTTTTTCGTATCTTTCTGCGTTTTCAAGATATTTCAATTTGTTTGATATGAGAAAAAGGAGTGGGGTAAAATATTTTCATTCATAGCAAAATCACTTACATATCTAACATGAAATGTTCAGCGTCGCAAGGAGTTTTTATGTGCACAGTTTCAAATGATTTCGCTGAACAAACTTAGAGATATAACTGGTTTTGCTACATGTGAAAATATTTTACCCCACACCTGACGTCAGAGACCATCTCATTTACATATCAAACAAATTGAAATATCTTGAAAACGAAGAGAGATACGAAAAAGTTGTAAAGGTGTTCTATTACAATTTTATGAGTTCTTTCAAATTAGACAAACTTAATTTTTAGTGCTATTGCCCTTTAAGGTTTATTCTGGCTAAGGCCAGACGATTTTATTCAGCACAGGGAGAGGTCCAGGCCTCAAAGTGTTCATGTAAGTAATAGATACAGCATGAGCAGCCGAGCTGTATCTGATTTACAAGGCGAGCTGCAAGCTCGTATCTTTCTTAAAATACAAATGCATGTAAGTAATCAAGTTCACCAACTATTTTGGGGATACGGTCTGTTTTAGCCGAGAAAATCGAAGCTAAAGTTTATGTAAATCAGGACGATGCTGTATCCGATTTACAACCACTGCTACGGTATTGATTTCTTTTGAATTTTCGTCATGAATTATTAATGAGTATTTTAATTCATAATACGGTATAAAATATAAGTGAAAAACTCTATATTTATGATTTTATTCATTATGTTTAGATGAGGTCAAGGAAGAGTTGGATGTTATTTTTAATCTACTTAATCAAAAAAAACATATCGTCATTCTGGATTGCAAATCAATTAATTATCCAACCCAAATAAGCGAGAGTGCGTTGACGCCTATTGTGGTCTATATTAAAATAATACCAAAAGTAAGTTTAATGTATCGTCTATATATATTTCTAATCTAACAAGTTACTCTTGTAATATTTTTTATTTGTAATATTATTTCTTTTCAATTGATAACATTACAATCAATTTTACTTGTTCCCTAATCTTACTTTTACCTAATTTTCTTATATTAAAATTAAATTAGTACCATGTCCGTGGTTTTATATCTGATAAAACTTATTAAAGAATAAAATTACTTCAATTTAATTCAAACGAATTTAATTCCTAGTTAGCTTCATCGACTAGTCGACATAAACTCGAATTCGTTTCATGCGACGAATTTAATTCAGTGACGAGCAAGGAAAATCCCACTAGATCGCGCCAAAAACGTCCAATACGCATGCGAAGTAAACAAAAATCTGATGAGGGGCTCAAAAAATATGTTGTTATAATTTATGCATTTAATTCGATGCGACGATACAGCGACGTCTGAAACCAACACGCATTTCAGACGTTGTATCCTCTGCGTTGTATCCGTCTCACCGTGACGGATACAACGTCTCAGACGAATTTAACTCTTCAGTCGAATTTAATTCGTTTCATACGTCGCACTACAGTCGCATTTAATTGATTGAGTTCAATTCGTCTGAATTAAATGCGACGTATGAACCATCTGGTTTTCCTGCTACAGTAGCAGTTGTATCAACTCATTTTGCCCCCATATTAATTGTAGCTTGTCTTTTTCATGTTAGGTCGTAGAAAAACTCATGAAACTTCGAGGGCAAAAAGCATCGAAGAATTCTAGTGCCCAGATATTTGCAGCCAGCAAACTAATCCAGTCAGACACTGTAAGTATAAATGTTGTCTATTCATACCCTGTAGATTGGTAAATTATATATTCAAACCTCATTAATAATTCATGAGGAAAACACAAAGGAAATCAAAATAAAGGGTAAAGGACTGGGGGCTAATCATCCTTACTTGCAGCCAGTGGCTGAATTGCGAAGGACGCAGATCAACGTGGCCGTGTCGAGGCATATCAAAGGCGCTCCAAGCAGCCGCCAACGACACAGTTCAGACCACGGATCACAGCTAAGATGTTAGGTGTTGATTTTATGGAGGGAGGAAAACCGGAGAACCCGGCGAAAAACCCTCGAAGCACAGGAGATCAACTACAACTCTACTCACATGAGTCCAAGCCCGACAACGGGGTCATTCCCAAGCGGTCACCCATCCAAGTACTAACCCCGTCTAACCGAGCTTAACTTTTTGGTGAGAGCAGCGCGCTAACAGCACACGCAATATAAGAGCCCAGCTCAGCATCTGAAAACCCATAATAAATTCAACACATGAATAGAAAAGAGCTTTCCGCCCAGAAAATCGATAACAAATGAACCAGTACCATGTCCGTGGTATTGATACAAACACCCACCTGATTTACAGAAACTTAATTTAGCTTTGATTTTTTCGTCTTAGACAACGTTGTTTTTCACAATTACTACGCCAATGAAATTACTACGTTTTTAAAACTATTCAAAACACACGCAGTTCGTGTTTTATCAGATCTAAAACACCGTGATGCAAGGGAGCACGTCAGACTGACCTGTGTTTCTTCTTCTTTGTTCGGAGTTCCTTCATTTATATTCAGCCATTTTTAATGCGGTATACATCATTAGCGTATCGCAGGCGCGGGTTACGGCGCCGAAGGAAACCCGAGCGCGTTACGAAAATTAAATAACGGTCGGACTCATGTTTTAAATATTATTTATAACAACATAAGACTCGGGCGTAAAATCACCTCATTTAAAAACTATAATTTGTAATTTATTGTGTATTTTAAAGAACTGTATTACTGTTTTTTTTAGGACATGATGGATGTGATTCTAGATGAACCTCGACTTGAAGAAGCTTGTGAGCATTTGGGAGAGTTCCTGGACCAATATTGGACTGACATCACTAGATATGATTAGTCCAATCTTGGTTTAGTTCACGCGGACTCCTGATGTACAGTTCTGTTCGTTTGTGTTGGATGAAGAAGATGGAGGAAGCACTGTCTTTTGGTTCTGACGTTAGGCCAGGGGTGTGCAACCTTTTGTGTTTTGCAGGCCAGTTTCTGGTTGAAAATAGTTGACAGAGCACCATTTCGTTACTCCCACCCCTTCTTTATACGACCTAAATAGCCTGTAGAAATATCGGACCGATGTTTTTTTAGTACGGACCGAGACGAGCGTAGCGAGTTGAGGTCTGTGCAAAAAACAGGTCCGATATTTCACTAGTACAGACCGAACAAGCGAGGTCAATAAGTAGTTTATTATATGGCCATAAATGTTGTGAACGTTCTGTGTGAAACTGACTCGACCCATCTTTCTTGCGAACTAAACGAAAATGGCAGTCATTTCCCCATTTTTAAAGTACTTTCCGTTGAGCTAGAATCCTGAACTTTCTACCCTAAATAGTATTTTTTAATTGCTCTTGTTTGACATATTGCTCAAGATCGTACGTTAAGTAGTTGAATAAAAAATCATCTGAAATTCTAATACCTGTGAGAAGTAAATGTTATATTATTACGAACAATGTTACGAACATTTTGGACATTTTAAAAACGTTCACAAAACGTGGAAACTCGAACTATACATCAAATGAAAGCTTATAAAATTTCTAACAACATACCTGCACGATATATTTCAACAATGAGTAGTTCTGAAATTATAATCCATCTTGTTGCATATACTGACATGACTGCCATTTTGTTTACAAAACTTACGGTCCCGAACGGCAGATTCCGCTCTGAGCGGGCGGATACGGGAAATATCCGACCGCTTATGAACCAATCAAATTACAGGATTTCCGTATTCGGACCTCTCAGCGCTGCTGCCATATAATAATACAGTATATTGCTATAAAAGCACATGGGTGCATGTTTCAACCTTTTAACAATTTTACTGGTAAGCTGATTGATTGATTGATTGATTGATTGATTGATTGATGGATTGATTGATTGATTGATTGAACTAATTACAGTGCCACCTTATGACAAAATTACTGTTTCAACTTTTATTATTGACATGCATGCAAGTTCCTATTTTAAGCAGTTTTATTATAGAAAATAGCTATTTTTATTTCATCGTACAGGTCTCAACAGGCCACGTAAACTACAGCTCTCGCGGGCCCACAGGTTGCACACCCCTACATTAGGCCATATCACCGTCTTAGTTTATTCATGCATAAATTATCTTTGATGTGCCGCGGTCAATATATAGGTTATTGACCTTGCATATTAAATGACCTACTATATCGCTTTAAAACTACGTCTAGAATACCATTTTTTTGTTAAATAACGACAAATATCGTCTGTGTCATGAATAAACTAAGTTGGTTAGTGACCTTAACCTCGGTCACTACGCTGGTTATTACCCTCGGGCATGCGGCCCTCGGGGTTAATAACCAGCGTAGTGACCTCGGTTTCGGTCACTAACCTATACTTATAATATATTTCCAATTATGTTCACGTGATTTTCATGCATTTGATCAAACTGAACTGTAATGGAGTGTAACATGTATAATGTATATATAATTTAATTCACCATACAGAAAAAAGATGGTGACGTGTACATTTAACCAGAATTCTTTGCCGGCAGTAAATATTGCTTCGTGTAGAACTATTGATATTTCAACCCTTTTGATTAAAACTTGTTTACTTAAGAAATAAAAAAACGTGTCGCGTGCGATTATCGAGTTTTATTATATAAAATAGAGTGTTTTATTGATTTTTCCGCCACTAATAAAAGTGATAATCTCACATGTGCGATTATTTATGATAATCGCACATGTGACGAATCAGCATTATAGTTTAATGCAATTTTTGCAAGGCAATAGGACAATTTTTTATATAATAAACAGAACAATACATGGATGCTTGGAAATATGAAATTTATTTCTCGTGTTGACCAAGATATGTCACTCGTTCGCTTCGCTCACTCGTGAGATATCTTGGTCAACACTCGAAATAAATTTCATATTTCCGCACATCCATGTATTATTCTCTGTATAACGCACGAGAGATGCGTGTAAAGCATAAGGCGATAGCCGAATGTTTTACCATAGTCAATCGAGATATGGTCTTGAAACTCGGCAAACTTCAAAGCGCCTGTAATGAGCTGGGATTTTATGTTGAACCGTACCTTACACCGTGCACATCCTTTGTTTTAGGTTTATTAATATTTAAATAACACGGTTGAGTGATTGAACTGAAACGTTGCTATTGGACAATTCTTTATTATACTAAAATACAATGTGTTCAGTGACCGTGCACAAAAATGCATAAAGGCGAACAAAAAGATAGACCAAAGACTTTAGCTCAGTTTCCAGACCATATCTCGATTGACTATGCTTTTTTTACTAGCTTCTCGAGTGCATTATAACTCGATAATCGCACAGCGACTAAGGTTTTTATTTCTTTTATAAAATAATGACTTTAAATTGTCAATAAACCCAAGAAAAATAAAGAAAAAAAACAGATTACCTGTCTCAGGACGAGTTTGTTACCATTTAGCGGCACGCGTGGCCTCGTACAACTGCGTACAACACGTCGGCGATTTTGGCGATGAAAATGCACTTAAAGTTGAAAACATTCAACAAAGCATAAAACATTCTGCTGTGTTAATTACGTGATTAGACATATATCCAAGTAATTTTTGACTTTCGTTGATGATTAAATCCACATAAAATTAATCAAAAACGACAAAATCGTCGCGAAGTATCTCGCTTGTTTCACTCAATAGCCAATCAGAGTGCGTGTTGTCATTCATTTACTTCCGGTTATTTTATAAAATGAAATAATTGTTATTCCAGCAAGGCCCAAATTTTTAGGAATTGTTTCGGATTATTTTTACTTAGCGTAGTTCAAAAATTGTTTAAATTTTTTTCATAGCATATCTAGGCGCAATTTACTTAAAATATTCGATAATTGTATATCATAAATAACAAGTTAGTATTGCTGACCTCAAAATAAGAATGGAATGGGTAAACTATTGTTTGGAAGCCATAGCCACGGACGGGAAGATCTACAAATGGGAAATGATTATAAAAACTACTCAACATCAGAATTGAGTATGACGTGCAAAATTATAAGCTGTTCTCTTTCTCGATCAGATACAGTGCCAAAGAGCGGTGGCCTGTTTGCCGTCAAAAATGTCGCGTTAAAAACGTCGCTTGATATCGATTCCGCACGAACGACGTCGCTCACAGCTGCTAATGTTATTTTAAGAGCGTTACGAGATGGCCTGGTGAAGATTGGATGAATTATTGTCGGTTAAACCTTCAGATGAAACAGGCAGAGTTTGGCTACTTTGCACAGGTATGGAACTAGAACCCTAAAATAAGCAGAATACGGATTCAAACTACTTTAGGAAGAGAGGAAGGAAGGAAATAATGAAGGGAGGAAAGAAGAAAGGATGGATGGATAGAAAGAATGCAAGAAAAAATAAAGTGTGTAGCTAACCTTCTTTCTTATAAACTTGCAATAAAACGTGTCTACCAGAAGGCCAACAAATGAATGTAACATTCCTAAAAAAGAAAGCCAACATGCAACTATATCACTTCACATATATTTAATCTTTAGTAATATTTATTAATGCTACCGTTTCACTGAATGATTTGCTCATAGAATTACCAGCTCTTGTTAATAATCCAGATAAAAATACGAGCAGGCTAACCTGAGGTAGCAAAGATTCCACCAACAATGCCACAAAGTCTTACTAAGAACTGCCAGAATGGTCGATGAACTTCAGAGACCCGTACCACAATAGAAGACAGATCATACTTAAAAAATATTCCTAAGAACAACAAAATATTCAAACTGTAAAAGACATACACTGTACGGTTATATAAGGTAGTATAGAGTAGTAAGTGTAAGTAATTTAGAACGATTAACTCATGCATGTTGTTGTTAGTGTTGGTGTTGTTGGTGGTGCGGTATTGTTGTTGGTGGTGGAGTTGTTGTTGTTGTTATTGTTGTTGTTATTGTTGTTGGTGGAGTTGTTATTGTTATTGTTGTTGTTGGTGTTGTTGGTGGTGGTGGTGCGGTGTTGTTGGTGGTGGTGGTGGAGTTGTTGTTGTTATTGTTGTTGTTATTGTTATTGGTGGTGGTGGAGTTGTTATTGTTGTTGTTGGTGGTGGTGGTGTTGTTGTTGTTGTTGTTGTTGGTGGTGGTGTTGTTGGTGTTGTTGGTGGTGGAGTTGTTATTGTTGTTGTTCTTGGTGGTGGTGGTGGTGGAGTTGTTGTTGTTGTTGTTGGTGGTGGTGGTGGAGTTGTTGTTGTTGTTGGTGGTGGTGGTGGAGTTGTTGTTGTTATTGTTATTGCTGTTGTTATTGGTGGTGGTGGTGGTGGTGGTGTTGCTATTGTTGTTGGTGGTGTTGCTGCTGGTATTGTTGTTGTTGTTGTTGCTGTTGCTGCTGTCGTTGGTGGTTGGACTGTTCGTTGTTAGTAGTGTTGTTGTTGTTGCCTTCTGCCCTTCTTTTCATGGTCTTTGTCAAAAGTACATTGATTTCTTTTCTTATATTCTTCTTGTAACTTACCTGACACGCCATGACTGCCTGAAACGTGATTAATCTGCCGAGCCTGAAAGAAAAACAAAATACAAAAAGAATATACTTCGTGTTCAGTAAGAAATGGAAACGTTTTCCATGTTTCAGATTCTGTGCAATTTTAAATGCTCAGCGGTTTTCTTTAATTTATTATAAAAACAGGTACGCACTGCACACATGTGTCTTGCGCGGTAAATACGACGAATATCAATTATTTTAATGTCCTTACCCTTTGTGTGACAGAGTACTGGTTTGTTTTCAGTTCATTAAGCCATTTCAGCATTTTAATCGTGGTTGGTACAACCTAGATCGCATAAAAATAATTTAAAGGGTATTGGCAATACAAATTAAGTTTATCTCATTTGAAAGAACTCGTCAAATGGTATAAGAAGACCTTTTACAATTTTTCCGTATGTTTTGGTTTTG
The DNA here is from genome assembly GCA_035771165.1 of Paragorgia papillata. Taxonomy (NCBI): domain Eukaryota; kingdom Metazoa; phylum Cnidaria; class Anthozoa; order Scleralcyonacea; family Coralliidae; genus Paragorgia; species Paragorgia papillata. The sequence continues at coordinate 372,810 of JAWNZC010000335.1, read as the reverse complement.
GAAATATTTCGACCAAAGACAGCCTGCTGTCCGCCATCTTGGAATTATTTTCGATATGCCAAATTATGCATGTGACGACATAAGCAGGGTAAAGTGAAATTTTTATCTTGCCAACCTTTTGACATTATGAGCTAGAAACTCGATTTTGTTGCGTTATTTCCATTTTAAATTGACCCACAACATTTAAAAAGCCTTCCGTGGAAATTTGGTCACCCACGGAGTAGTTTCATCAGGTTTACCCTGCTTATGACGTCACCAATTTCCTAGTTAATTAGACTCAATATTACAACAAGATGGCGGACAAGAAAGATACAGAAAAATTACAAAAGGTCTTCTTATACCATTTGGCGAGTTCTTTCAAATGAGACAAACTTAATTTTTATTGCCAATACCCTTTAAATTATTGATTTTGAATATTTATTGTGGAACAGCAAACTCAGGTGGATAATAATGATATTTAGGTGTTACTCCAAGTGACGAACCATCCAGCCGTGGCCGAGTACAGTTTTTATCTACTTGTCCAGTATTTAAAAATTCGTCTATTTTATGTATACTTATCCAGGCAAACTCGTCTTCATTGGCCTCACTCTCTGTCATTTAGTGCTTTCCTATTTCTAGTTTTACTTGTTTTTCTGCTTTCAGTCAATGGTAGCAGAATTAAGCAGAGAATATAGAAATGAGAGAACGTCCGTAGGAGGCAAAATCTTACCTTGATGTAATAATGATACATTTGAAGATCTAAATAAAGAATAAGAATAGAGTTAAATTCCCATAGGATAAAGACTGTGCACCAATATGGCCGCCGTGACGTCAGATTCAACAGAGAATATACTCACTCTTGTCTGTGACTTGAATATCGCCGTCCAAAGCGCTTATAAGTCCTGGAACACGAGGCCCAAATGACAGTTGATCAATACGGTGGGTAAAATTGTAGCCTGAAATGAATTGAATAAATAAATAAAGTCAAACTTTAGGGTGTTGTCAATAAAAATTAAGTTTATCTCAATTGAAAGAACTCGTCAAATGGTATAAGAAGACCTTTTACAATTTTTCCGTATCTGTTTTCAGTTTTGGAAATATTTCGACCAAACTCAGCGTGCTGTCGCCATCTTGGAATTATTTTCGATATGCAAAATTATGCATGTGACGACATAAGCAGGGTAAAGTGAAATTTTTATCTTGCCAACCTTATGACATTATGAGCTAGAAACTCGATTTTTTGTTGTTTATTTCCATTTTAAATTGACCCACAACTTTAAAAAGCCTTCCGTGGAAATTTGGTCACCCACGGAGTAGTTTCATCAGGTTTACCCTGCTTATGACGTCACCAATTTCCTAGTTAATTAGACCCAATATTACAACAAGATGGCGGACACCACACTGTCTTTGGTCGAAATATTTCAAAACACAAGAAAGATACAGAAAAATTACAAAAGGTCTTCATATACCATTTGACGAGTTCTTTCAAATGGGACAAATTTAATTTTTGTTGCCAATAAACAATTCTCAATAGTATTACTTACTAGTTTGAGGAACAAAAGCACTCAAATGTGCGTGACCTCTTGGATGGGGTATTGACCTAAAAGAGACGAAACATACTACAGTATCAGTAAAGCACTACATACAGTACGGTGAAACTGTAATAGATCATAAATGTAGAGCATTAAACTTAAGGCCTGGCCAAACGCTTTCAACATTTCATGCAACATCGTTCAACATTGTTGAACGCATGTTGAACGAAAATTTGAACATGTTCAAATTTTCGTTCAACATCATTCAACACCATTCAACAATGTTCAACATCATTCAACAGGGTGGCCAAACGCTCTCAACATGTTGAATCACGGTTGAATTCAACAATGTTGAATGATGTTGAATGAAATGTTGAAAGCGTTTGGCCAGGCCTTTAAATCAGTGCCATAGTAAGATGTAGGGAAGTGTTTTAGATAAAGCAAAGGTTGTGAAGGAAATACTGACGTTTCGAGCAGAGCCCTTCATCAGAGTAAAACGTCCTGATGAAGGCCTCCTCTCAAAACGTCAGTATTTCGTTTCGATAGTACAAATTTCGGCAGTTTGCCTCCTTTTCGCTTTGAAATAAAAGAATAAAAACGACACTCACGACCTTAGAATGTGTGCATGCGCAAAACAACTAAATAACGCCTGGTGATGTTATTCAGCAAAGAAGTGAGTTACAAAACTTACTTTCCAACAGTAAGATGTAAATTTCCAGCAACTTTATTTACTTCAAAAGAGCCAGAAAATCTACAGCTATCAGGAACATAAGCTTTTTGATTCTGATCATCTCTAAACAAAAACATTTCAAAAGTTAAAAGAATAAGACATGAAAATACTTGAAGGGCTACTGTATATCACGGTATTTTAGCAACTCCTACAGAGCCCTAAAATTCAGGTTCGTACACCTTGACAATTTTGAAAATCCAGGACTTTCCAGGGCTTTTTTCTGCCTTTTTCCAGGGGTATTCCAGGGGTATTTGAAATCAGACAAAAATACTTTTGCAAAGAGTTGACATTTAATTGTGTTATTAATCACAAAATTATTCAGTTATGGTCAATATTTTTCATGAATAACCGTTACAATATCACATCACTATAAACAAGTTGAAAAATAACAAAATATCAACAAACTAAAGCAGCACAGACTGTTTTCCAGGGTTTTCCAGGGGTCAGTTCGAAATTCCAGGACTTTTCCAGGGGTTTCCAGGGAGATAAAAAAAATCAAGGACTTTCCAGGATTTCCAGGGGGCGTACGAACCCTGAAAATTGTTTTAAAAAATCACACAAAACATCATGTTGTAAAATGTGGTGTCGCATTGCTGTACTGACCGTTCAGGCATGGCGGTTGGAAAACTTCCTTCAAATAATTCCACTTCGTTGATTGTTCTATAACCTTCTTTGCTAGACTTCATTTGCTGGAATGTTCTACATGATATTAGAAACAAGAATAATCTATGTTAGGGTAAACCAACTAATTGGACTATCACAGATCTTGTGTTTTGATTGGATGAGCTATTTACTGTCCAGGTTATGCTATGCTGTGCTTACTGCTTAGCTGTGATGTGCTTTGCTGTGCTGTGCTGTGCTGTGCTTTGCTGTGCTTTGCTGTGCTTTGCTGTGCTTTGCTGTGCTTTGCTATGCTGTGCTTTGCTGTGATGTGCTTTGCTGTGCTGTGCTTTGCTGTGCTGTGCTTTGCTGTGCTGTGATGTGCTTTGTATGTGGTGTTGTACTATGCTATACAAACCTTAGCCATTCTTTTTGATTTTCAGCTAACTCAAAATAGGTCTAAAAAATAATATTTAGTTTTAATTAAAAATTAATTAATCCAAAAAATAAAAAAACCCAAATTTAAAGCAAAAAACAGAGTCAGAATAAGTAATTATTGAAAATTTTCAGCACTCTACTTTTTTACATGTAATTTATATATAATATATTTTTCTTATATAATTAGTAAACTTACTGGTTGTTGTTTTATGTTGTCAATCTCAACAGTTGCTCCAGATAAATCAAGAACATCTGCACCAATATCTGAAGAAATACATTAATTACAGAGCTTTTAATTAGTTTAATCTCTTTTTAGTTTCATTTTAACCTATTCCTGATTGAGCCAGTGAAAAACAGTTCCACCGTTGTTTTACTGTCTAATTCTAATCAATTTTACTCATCAAAGGGAGAACCCTCAGACATCCTAGACAGCAATGGGTAGACTATTCACACATAAAGTACTGTATATTACTTAAAATACTGTATACATTATGTACAGTTCTACAGCAATAACAATATATACAGATCTTTTACAAGAAATAATTTAAAATTTTCTTCACCTTGACATTTCATGGCTACTGTGATATCAAGATTTATTTGAAGTAGGCTAAACATAAAATAAAATAATATAATTATACATGTACTAGGGTTAAATTACTCTACATTTACAAGTTGGGCATTTTTAAAACTTCACTGAGGGTAACACTTTCTTTACTTCTTCACTGGGAGAGAGGAAGAAAAGTAGGCTCTGCTGTATTCGTGTTTGGCTTTTTCCAAGATTTAGGATGAAGTAACCCGTTTAAGACCCATTTAACCGGTTCTTCTTAAAATTGTTTTCTGCTCTGACTGGGACTGGGTTCGAGATTGTAACCAAGCAACTGACATGCATGCGCAATGGAAACCAGTCACGAATACAGCAGAGCCTTCTTTTCTTCCTTTCTCTCAGTGGAGAAATAGGCTGAAAAGAAGGCTCTGCTCGCAGGGTACACTTATGAATTGACAAACTAACTTGTCATCCTCAATTTATCCATATTTTATAGTACATACACTGCACTCTTATACAGTAAATGCATAGAGCACAGCCAATCAGAGCACACATAGAGACCTTATTTTATAAACACTTTATTGTAACCAAACCCTTACCTATCTGAATCAGTGTCAACCTCATAATTATATTGTATATCTGTGGCTCGATAATATTGAAACTCAGAGATTACCAAAATACCAATGAACAAAAAAGTGAGAATGGTCACTGGAAAGAAATAAGAAAATATGATGAAACTCCCAATGCGATCAGTAGCAAGGTCACAAGTGAGGGAGGGGAGAGGGAGAGGGGGGTTTTGGCTCACCCCACTTTACTTCAAAACCAATTTTATATATACAGTAAATATAATTCTTTTAAATCCAATGAGAAACTGTAATCATTTTTTGTGCATTTCTTATGTTTTATAATCTTCCGAATTCTGTAAAATCTTCAAAATGCAGAAAATAGAATTTTAGGGACTCTGAATTTGAAAATGTTCTTGCAACATGCCATGGACCCCCCCCCAGACATTTTACATACCTTCAGCACTTGGCTTGTCACCCCCCCCCCCTTCCCAAAAATTTTAATAATCTAAAATTGCCAGAGATCAATTCAAATATCGAAATATAGTAACTTAGGTTAGATATACTGCTGAAACAGAGAAAGTAGGAATCTAACGTTTCGAGCGAAGGCCCTTCGCCCTCACATTTCTCTCTGACAAAGGGCCTTAGCTCGAAACGTTAGATTCCTATGTTCTCTGTTTCGGCAGAATATCTAACCTAAGTTACTATATTTCGATTGTTGTTTCTACACTGCCTACGCAGCATGCTACTTTTATTTCATCAATTCAAATATATGTCCCCCCCTCCCCCCCTCCCCCCAGTGGTCCATAGAATTATCTTAGTTCTTTAAAAAACCTCACTAAATTAAGCAAAGAATTGTCGAGCAGTATGAACTGAACTATTCCTTGTTCAATTCATAATAAATTTGTCTCTCCTGTCAACCTCATCTATGTGGAGCAGTAGAAGCTGGTTCTTTTGGGAAACTACATAGATATAGCTGAATATTTTGTTCTTGATTTTCTCGGTTATTTTATCTTCAGTCAAATACATATTTCAAAAAGCAATCAGTTTATTATTTCTCTACTAACCTGTTCCTCCGCTTGCTGTAGTCTTTTGACAACTTTCTGGTACTTTGGGGAAAGCATCTAATTCTTGAATGACTTTTAAATGTTTTCTTTGCCTCAATTCACTGCCAAGTCGCCTCATTTTTTAACATTAGATAACAATAGTTAGCACTGTTTAAAGGTTAAATATATTTTAATGCTTTAATACAATTACTTAAGACTAAAACAGTCCACAAAAGACAACAACAATTCCTCCATTTTGTTTGAAGTTGAACAAAGCATTGAAAATATCCCTATTCTTCCCAGGTATCCATTATATACCTATTTTCGTGCCTTGAAACACCTGTTTTCCCTCATATACCCCAACATCCTGCCCCAAAACAAGGCATAATCAGGGGACCAGACTTGATTACAAGCCGTTTCGCGGGTCCAACTACCGTGAAATTGTACAAACTGAACAAAAACAATGAATTAATTTTGCCGAGTTTCCAGACCATATACCTTAAGTCACCGTAGAAAAAAATGGCGGCATATACGCTTTACCATAATCCTTTGCGTCCTGCAAAAACTAGCTGGATGAATGATCATAAGAAAGAGCGCATGCGCAAGGATAGTAAAATTGAAGTTGCCGCCATCTTTTATTTTTGCTATATGGTAATACTCGATAGCTCAAATTTATTCCAGATTTTTTTGGGTAATGGTTAATTTAGAAGACAATTTGGGAACAAAAATATATTTTTGTCTTTTAAAATCATTTTCGCTTACGCGAGAGGCACGAAATTCCCTTTTTATGTAGATAGTATTAATATTTCGTTAAACATTTCAAAAAATTTATTGTGCTTTGACGAATGTTATTTAAATTTATTCTAATGATTTTGTTTTAATCAATTATGGTAAAACCTTCTAGAACTTAGGATGACCAAGTTTTGTGTAAGTATAGTGTAATTGTATTGCTACCTAAGTAATTCTAATCCAGTTTAATTCCTGGTTGAATGGAGAATTGAAAAATTTTATTTAAGATTTCTTTAACTTTAGTTCACTGCTTCTTCAAGATTAAGCTCTGGAGATAAACCTGCAAATTGGCTTTCGGATTTCTTTGTATTCCGTGCATAATACATTCCCCTGTAAAAAACAATTTAAAAAGCAAAATATTAACGGTAAATATAGGACAAATTCATTAAGAAAAATATGAAAGAAATGACACGTACAGACATGAAGATATGTTTATGTTTTAATTAATGAGGAAACAAATAAAGTAAATTGCAGAATATGCCAAGCAGCTAGTGTTAAAAAATATCACTGCTGTAGAAACAAATAAATGGATGAATTGATTTATGAGTGCATCATATTAGTCTCAGGATTTTGAAAGGGGGTAGCCGAAATCAAAATAAATTTTTAGGGGGGTCCGTGGGCATGCTTCCCCGGGAAATTTTGAAATCAAGAGTCGCTGAAATGCAATTTCCTGGATTTTGCAGGAAGATTTTACAGACTCTAAAGGTTAAAAAACGTCATATAAAATACTCAAAACACGCAAACGTCACATAGATACTCAAAAAGCATACACTAAGTAGATTGAATACACTGTTTACAGTTTATTTCCTGACATAATGGCATATTGCATCAGTTTTGTAGTTACATGTCTGTTGTTTTATATCAATTATTAGCTCCCCCCTGGCTATGTCCCTGGAAACAATAAAGGATGAATTGATTCATGAGTGCATCATATTAGTCTCAGTTCAAGTTATTTATGTCACCTACCAATTCACTTAGTATAAATTTTTAATGTCCAACTTACGTATGACTAAGTATTCTTTGAATAATCATTTCAGTTGTCAGCTCACTGCCACTTTCCACTGTTCGAAAAATATTCTTCTGCTTTGGAATCACATAAGGATCGTAAGGACAGTCCCAAACCCGACCATGACAAACATAATCAACCTACAAAGAGCAAGAAACTACTAAGTTTTGTGGTAAAAAAATTTCGAGTGTTAGAACATAATTATACATTTTATAATGGATCAATGGCGATGTCGTAACGAGTGACGTTATAGCAGCACTATATATTTTGCCTGTGGGTTAGTTGGTTGGTTGGTTGGTTGGTTGGTTGGTTGGTTGGTTGGTTGGTTGGTTGGTTGGGTTGGTTGGTTGGTTGGTTCGTTGGTTCGTTGGTTCGTTGGTTCGTTGGTTCGTTGGTTCGTTCGTTCGTTCGTTCGTTCGTTCGTTCGTTCGTTCGTTCGTTCGTTCGTTCGTTCGTTCGTTCGTTCGTTCGTTCGTTCGTTCGTTCGTTCGCTCGTTCGCTCGTTCGTTCGTTCGTTCGTTCGTTCGTTCGTTCGTTCGTTCGTTCGTTCGTTCGTTCGTTCGTTCGTTCGTTCGTTCGTTCGTTCGTTCGTTCGTTCGTTCGTTCGTTCGTTCGTTCGTTCGTTCGTTCGTTCGTTGACTATAGGGTCTGGGACAAGGGTGTTTTTTTTAAATATAAACTATTTATATTGTACATAACGTGACTATATATTACCTTGTGTTTATCAATAACTTCTTGAGTGACATCAAATGACACTCCAATGAGAACTTTATCTACAAACCGACACGACAACAACGCCAAGACTCTCTCGTAGACGTTAGTAATCGGATAAGTACCGTAGACACGATGTACTTCCTCGTCACTCAACACGCCAACGATAAAGAAACAATTTGCTTCAGATTGTTTACATTTCTCCAAGAATTCCACATTTCCAGAATGGAAAAGATCGTAGACTCCTTGTGCGTATAATATCTTATCAGCTTCTTTGGGGTTGCTATTCTCGGGAGTAAACTCTTTGATTTTCTGCAAATAATACTCTTCAGGCATTACCACAGCTTTCCTTTTACCGCCTTTACGCGACAGGTCAGCAACAGGAAACTTTATATCTGTACTTAAAAGAACACGATCAATTAAGTCAGTTGTTGAAATACCTTCAGTTCGCTTGCACTCACGAAACCTGTTTTTTTTCTTGGCTTCTTCGTAAATATCGTTGCCGCTTGCGTCGCGGGCTATGTCGTCGCCATGGACACAGAAGTCGCAGTTGTAATCGTCGAGCGTTTTAAGTACGTTGCCATACGGTACGTTTTCTTGTACTTCGTCCACCCATCTAACGGCTGAAATCATTCGAGCTCTTTCGACTTGGTCCATCACTGGTTTGCCTTTATTCTGCATGATGTCAGCATCGCCATGCACACCGGCAATCATGTAGTCGCCCATGACTTTCGCTTGACGGATGAAATTAGCGTGGCCAAAGTGAAACACATCGTAACAACCATTACCCCAAACTCGCACAGGCTGCATTATGTATACCTATAAAAAGAAAAAAGAACTGTGAGACAAATGTTTGAATTAGCCAATGATTGGTTTAACAAAATGTATGGTACTGGTGCTGATGATGGTGATGATGGTGGTAGTGATCAGTGGTGGTGGTGATGGGAGGCGGTGATGGTAGTGTTGTTCCCTTGGGATGGTGGTAGTGATGGTGACTGGTGGGATAGTGGTAGTGATGATGGTGATGGTGGTGGGGATGGTGGTAGTGATAATGATGGCGATAATGGTGGTAGTGATAGTGGTAGTGGTAGTAATGGTGGTGCTGGTGATTGTGCTGGTGTTGTGTTATAGTGTTGCTCCCAGGTGGGGATGGTGGTGTTGGTGTTAGAGCTGGTGGTAGTGGTGGTGGTGCAAATAGTGGTGCTAAAGCTGGTAGCGATCGTGCTAATAGCGAAGCGCACAGATGACGTCAAATTCATGTTTGTCTGAGTTTATAATTCATTCTTGCATTTCCAACAAAAGAAAATGGTTCATTAGAAATCCCTCGAGATTCAGGCTACGTCCACACGTATACGTTTTCGTAGGGTTTTCATATTGTTTCAGGTAAGTAGACCATTGTTTTCTATTCCCTTGAGGATGGAGAACAATATGAAAACGCTACGAAAACGTATACGTGTGGACGTAGCCTCAATTTCGGTTTGTTTGTCTGAGTTTTGGTCTATAAATAGTAACTGTGCGCTTCGCTATTTAACACTGGTAGCACGAACTTAATTCGTCGTTTGAAATAAGTCTTGATTTTGAGGAGGTCAGAATTCGTTGCAGGTCTCGGCTTCGCTTCAGCGCACTGCAACGATTTATATATCGTGCTTTATCAGTTGTTCACCTTGTAATTCACGAAATAAAATAAAATAGACGTCAGCCGTAAGATTAGATTAGAACTTAGGCCCCGTTTACACTAGAGGCTTATATATATATAGATACAGCTCTAGAAAGAACAAAGAAAGCTGATGTCACAGTGATATGGGTACCCCCGAGATTTAAGTACCCCCTTCGAAAACCGCCGCCGTGTTTTAGGTATCCCTACCCTCCTCTCCCCCCGTGTACTAATCCGTAGTGATTTGGATATCCTTGCTCCCGCGATAAAATTCGCGTGGGAGATACAGGATGGATGGCAGCTAGATGGATTCTATAAAATATGCAAATATCTTAAATTCTGTGAGAAATCGGGCGTATCCTCCTAAGCCATTTGCTCAGCACGATTCTGTCGTGTGCTTTTTCCTGAAAATTTGACCTCGCGAGGCTGTGAGACAAATATCTATTGTGTTTGAAATAAGAGAATCTTGCTCAGCAAATGGTCTCGCAAGGCGGTTAGCTCAGCTAGTAGCTCTCGTGTAAGGCTAAAAAAAAAAAAATAATGATGCACGACTTAAGCCGCGCACAGACGACCAAGTTTTCCTTGACGGCAAGTTTTTGCTTGACACGTTTTATTTGTTCGTGTGCACGACACAAATTGACAAGTTTTTCCTTGACAAAGAGCCTTGTTCAAAAGCTGGCATGACCAGCTTTTGTGGAAATTTGTTCTTGTGTTTTGTCGTCAAGGAAAACTTGACAACTCATCTCCGAAGCTTATTACGCGATCATTACTGTCAAGGAAAACTTGTCCAACCGTACACACGAGCAATTATAACTTGTCAAGGAAAATTGTTTGAAAAAAACGTGTTCATCGTACATGCATGAGCAAGGAAAATTACCAAGGAACTTGTCAAGAAAAACTTGGTCGTCTGTGCGGGCTTTAAGCTGAATATTCCTTTGTACATTCGTCCAAGTATTAAAATTAACGTTAAAATGTCATCTTGAAATCTCGATGATTCTCGAACCTCGACTTTGTCTCGTGTTTTAGGTATCCCCATTGGGTGTATTCAAAACTCGGGGATACCTATATCACTGTGACACCGACTCAACTATGAACTATGTCGTACAGAAATTGCTGTCAAAGGATTTAACTCACGAGTTTATACGGTGATCGTAATCGAGATAAGATGTTTATTATAAACACACTACGTATGATATAAATTATTAGGATTACTATCGCAATACAGCGATATATCCTTATATCCCCCAAAGCCAAAGGGCAAAGATAGTCTGTTTACTAGCCTGATTTTCATAGAAAGATAGCCTGATTTTCATATTTAGTTTCATGGTTTCCTTCAGGAATGTGACTGACAAGTTTAGTCTAGAATCTTCTTTTTGGATCAACAAATCTTTTAAAAGGTAGTTTATAAAGTAGTCTAAAAGGTAGTTTACGTTTCTCAGTCTGATGAAGGGCCTTCGCTCGAAACGTCAGACTCCTACGTTCTTTGTTTCGGCAGTATATCTAAGATTATCCGAACCTTACTATATTTCGATCGTTGTTTCAACACTGCCTACGCAGCACGCTATATATATATATATATATATTGTTTCTTCCGGTTGTCGTCCCTTGCTCTTAATAGCTTTTCATAAACAAACGTCAATTCTATTTTGCGCGTAATATTGTTATCGTCCCGACAGACTTTAATCCACACTACATCAACGCATTTGAAGCACAAATTGCTCGAATTTAATAAAATTAGTTTGATTCTATATAGCTTGACGACACACTGCGGATAATTTATACACGACGCTGCATCTTTCGATTTGAGATTTTGAGTCAAGTTTTACTTTCAAGTCCGCCACGTATTCTACTTGTCACATATTTATCATAGGCATGGAAGAAGACGGCTAATAACTTCTTATAAATAATATTGGGCATTTAACTCGATTACATAGCATGTTCTAAGGATTTTGGGTGGAGGAAAATTCGAGTGTAGAATATATACATTTTAAGACCAAACCGGTGTCACGGTCTCAGCGATCCCCCAGTCTGAGTTATCCCCTAAGACCAACTGCGCAGTTATCCCCTGCTTTTCTTCATTGTTATTGTCGTTGTTCTAACTCAAAAAATACGTATAATCATGGAAACCATACTTTTATCACGTTCTTTTAAACATTTGGTCGTAAGATTTGCGAAAAATGCAACTACACCCAAAATCCTTCACCCAAAATCCTTAGAACATGCTATGTAATCGAGTGAAATGCCCAATATTACTTATAATATACCCAATTCTCTCCTGGCATTACCACCTTAATGTATACAGAACTCGCGATCAAGCTCTCGGCAACGCCCTCCGTGGCTCAGTGGTCAGAGCATTGCACTAGAATCGCAAGGTCGTCACGCCGGAAGGCCTGTGTAGTTGCATTTTTCGCAACTGGTCCCAGTTTGGTCTTAAAATGTATATATTCTACAGTCGAACTTCTTAAACGTATTATTTAAAGATATCATGTACGTGTGTTGTTAGAAATTTCATATAAAGCGTTTGTCCTACGATTCTTCCGCATTCTCCTACCTCTGCACATGCTCAGTTCTTGTTCTTTCTTTTTTTCCCGAATTTTAAGGTAAAATAATTTATGCATTAGGTTCGGACAGTCGCTCCTAATACAATCTGCCGCTCCTGATACAATCTGTCGCTCCTAATACAATCTGTCGCTCCTTTATAGTACAATCTGCCGCTGTTATAATCAGTTTCAGCTTAATTGCTTTTGAAATTCGTTTGTCAACATTCGTTGGAAGGTTGGGAACTCGGTACGGAAGTTCGCGAAGTTCGTTGTGAAGTTCGTCGTGAAGTTCGAATTTAATAAGCTTTGAATTGAATTCCTTTGGTAAAATCACGGAGAAGCAAGATTATTTGTTGTATAGAATATAATAATAGATACTTGGTTAAGCAGAAACAAATTGCCGACTTAAATTTGTATCTACCTCGCAACGTAGTTAGGAACATTGCAACGTAAAGTCCTAATCAAACGAGAACGCAAGTCATCGCAAGTTGGCAGTCACGCTATCTCAGCCAGCCGCTCTGAATAATTTCCTGAAAATATTATGTACCGTGACAAAGTTAAAACTTGTTTAAAACACTCATGAAACCTTTATTTTGTTAATTTGGGTGTTCGAACGACCGCCACAGAAATTTGAGACTGCCAACTTGCGATGACTTGCGTCCTCGTTTGATTAGGGCTTAAGCCCTGTGGCTTAAGTTCGCAACGTTCATTTCAATTATACGTATCGGATTTCAAAAGCAAGCTGAAACGGACTATAATTGATTCAAACGTCGCTCTTTTGCCGCACTTAATGCTTAGGTTCGGCGCGTGAGAAGAACGACGTTTGAACCGGGCCTTACTCATATATATTTATGGCGTTTAGTCATTGTAGAATAAAATATTAACGATTAGGAATTACACAGATCGTTCTTAACTCATTCTTGTCCGATAATTTTCCAACGAGAATGAAAATATCATCTGCAGTAAAATACTAAACACCAATTTGGGCAAGAAAGAGCTTGAATAATATGTATTATGACTATATACTGTCGCGACTCGCAGAGAACGCAATAGATTGAATCTCTCGCTCGTTGGCAGTCGGTCCGGTGATGTTGAATATTCGATTTCAGTTGTTATTTGCATTTGGTATGTGATTGTCAAACAAGCAAAGCAGTGTTTAATCTTTCACTTTAATACAAGACCACAGTCCGAATATAGCTAATTCGTTATATACTAACCTTATTAAATATCTTTCAATCCAGTAAGAAGAATGTCAAAAGCTAGTTCCCTTGGTAAATATCAAGTATTATTACACAAAACGTTATCGCTCAGTTGGTGTTAGCAGCCGGCTGCGACACCGGTTCGTTGTAGTCTAGCTTTCTTTTGCTTGTCGCTATGATGATATTGACATATGGAATCCATTGTTTGAAGAGAATTCAAATGAAGTCTCGAATATCTTTCCTCATGCAATTATGGTGACGTGTGACATGCAAACGTTGGACTGATTAGTGGAACTACAGACCGGAGGGCGAAGAAGAAATTCCACACTATTTCGAGTTATTCTAAACTTCCGCAAGTGTTTCTATCTCGGCCGCTCTCTCAAGAAAACCTCTGGCACCCAGGGTAGTGTTTCTATAACTCTACAGTGCATGTGTATCAAAAAAATTCGAACCCTTAGAAAATGAATTAGCATTCTTTTCAAACAACCTATTGTAGTAGTTTGAAAGCCCAAAAAGCGCTGCGTTATAAATTAATCAGCACATAAGTTAAACGAAGCGAAAAAGCTTTTAAATACTTTCACCATGCATACACTTCAAGTTATCTTAATTTCCCAGGTGTATAAGACCGTGTGTTTTACGCATCTGTGGGTTCAGCGAAGTGCTTAGGGCTTTCAAACTACTACAATAGGTTGTTTGAAAAGAATGCTAATTCATTTTCTAAGGGTTCGAATTTTTTTGATACACACTGTTAGGAACATGGAAATTTTTTCTTCTATTTCCTTTATAAAACAACCCGTCAAAAATAGATTAAACGTTCAAATTAATCCAAATAAAAAGCGTAAATTTTCATTATTGTCCATTGTGGCGTAGTGGATGGCGTATAATAGTGTTTCTGTACATATTTTAATTAGAACGATGGCGCATTGGACACGGCACCAGCTGCCAACGACCCTGCCATGTTGACCAAACTTCTTTCGTTACAGCACCATAATATTGAACTGCCAACTGATAATAATATATAGAGAATAATACATGGATGTGCGGAAATATAAAATTTATTTGTTGACCAGGATATCTCACGAGTGAGCGATGCGAACGAGTGACATATCTTGGTCAACACGAGAAATAAATTTCATATTTCCAAGCATCCATGTATTGTTCTGTTTATTATATAAAAAAATTGTCCTATTGCCTTGCAAAAATTGCATTAAACTATAATGCTGATTCAGTGATAATCGTCACATGTGCGATTATCATAAATAATCGCACATGAGATTATCACTTTTATTAGTGGCGGAAAATCAATAAAACACTCTATTTTATATAATAAAAAGGAATAAAGGGGATATTACACGGTGGCGAGAAGATATGGATTTTATGTTCGAGTGGCAAGGACAATATCTTACGAGTGAGTGCAGCTGTGCAGCGAACGAATGAGATATTGCTCTTGCCACGAGAACATAAAATCCATATCTTTGAGCAACCGTGTAATGTTCTATTTATTATATGGACAATGGAATTATGCGTCGAAGTGATAAACTGGGTATAATGCAAAAACTACAACCGCTTGACGTAAAGCTTTTAGAAAATACGAATGAAAAATACAACGGCTTATTCAAATACTGTACTTCATTTTACATGAAAAACTGAATTAAAAGAAGATACTGGCTCAAATTTACTTGATTACGGCAAAAGGCGAAAATTTTGACTTGTCGATACGTTACATACGAGAAATACGCCACTCGGTTCCCGGATGTAGTGAAATATGGTTCTACGAGTGTTTTAGTTGCTAGTAAAATACTCTTCTCCATATAATAAATATATATATTAGGCTACGTATATATATATTAGAAACGTTGTCTTCGACTCTTCGTGAATTTGAAAATGTTTAAATCGAAGAGCTACTATAAGAGAGAGCAAAGTGAACTATACTAATAGTAACAGACGTTCGGTGGGCGTTCGTCAAGCTCAATTACTCAACAAAGATTTCTGAGACCCCAGATATATAGGATGCTGAAATCTTTCCTGAGTAATTGAGCTTGACGAACGTCCACTGAACGTCTGCTACATCACACCAAGCTCGCAAACGTACCACATGCACTACATGTATAAGTACAACTCTTATCAATACTAACAGTGTCGTGCCAAATAAAATACTAAACTGAACCCTAGGCATTCGCTGTTTTAAATAAAAGGAAATTTCCTTACGTAATACTTGATGATTGATGAGTCATCCCCCGTTATATATCGAATTTTCTGTCAAGTTCTTGGCTAGAGATGCGCCATGGTTGCATGCAATATAATCACTATAAATCATCAAATGTCATTCAATACTTAATAATTAATTAATGTTATAATAAAGATAAACCAACATCCGTTGGTCTGCATGACAACATGTATTCCTGATCGCCAGCAGCTGTTGATTTTTTAATCAGTACTGCATAGTAATTATCTTGCAGTCAAATATGAAACTGTATTATTCATTTACAAGTAATCGTTCATTGAAATTTCAATATTAATATCGAACTTCGGACTCGCTCAATATTGAATTATATACTTGAATATTAATTTTGCCATTCGGGCACAGCTCGTCGGCATAATTCGACAGCGTCGAATTCAATGCGACGTGATGTGTCGGATAAAATCAATTTAGACATCGCACTTCCGTCAAAAACAAGACAAAAGATATATGGATGATATATGGGGTCACTTCTAAAAGTGTATACCATGACGATTATGACAGATTGATGGATGGAGTTGACAAGTTGTTATTGTAAACCTGATTCAGTGTGGGAATTGTGACTTCGAAGTGTATTAGTTCGTAAAGCAAAATTATCTTGTTCAGAAATAGAATTGATATATTGTGCTGGTCAGTGACCGCCCAGGGGCCTCCACAGTCTAAATCCAGCGCTGCATCCAGTGCCCCGTAAAACTCGTTCACTAAATAAAATAAAATTAAATAACTGAAATTGACAACATTTTTGTATTGTTTTTATAATGCTCGTTTAATATCAATTAATTCAACCACTAATAACACTACAATCAACCATCACTAATACTAGCTATCATGCAACTCCGTTTTCTATTTTTTGTTCTTCTTTGGTGTTTTTGAGCCAGGAAATGTCTTTTTCTGTATATAAAAGAGAAGGGAAAAGAAATTTAATTGCTAACGTTTGTGCGCTGCCCAGTGCCCAGCAACGAAACGTTAGCAATTGAATTTTTATATAATCTTTGGGTTTGAAGTTGTCATGTCTTGTCTTAAAGTCATTTAGCTGGGCTGCGTGAGCACTTAGTATTATTTTCAAATTTCCTTCCAAAGATATTTTGGTTTTAAAAAATGCAAATAAGATACGTTATGTCGTCATCTACTCCACTAAAGGAGGAATATCTACGGAAATAATAATAGGTAGATTGTGGTGAAACCATAGTCAATCGAGAGATGGTCTGGAAACTCAGCTAAAGTCTTTGGTCTATCTTTTTGTTCGCCTTTATGCATTTTTGTGCACGGTCACTGAACACATTGTATTTTAGTATAATAAACGAATTGTCCAATAGCAACGTAAGGTTCAGTCCAATCACTCAACCGTGCTATTTAAATATTAATAAACCTAAAACAAAGGATGTGCACGGTGTAAGGTACGGTTCAACATAAAATCACAGCTCATTATAGGCGCTTTGAAGTTTGCCGAGTTTCCAGACCATATCTCGATTGATTATGGTGAAACTTTGAAGCTGTTCTAATACGAAGTGTACATTGCAATGTGCACAGTTATTCCTTGATATATTCCTCATTTGGGGAAGTTTGTTTGATCTGTGTGGAGTAGATGACATCATAAGGCTCTCATTTGCATGTTATACAAAAACTTGAATATCTCTGGAACATGATGAGATATTGATTTAATAAGAACGCTATACTTCCACGGAAAGTACTTCTGGACAAAATCGAAATTGAAAAGAAGATTTTCCACCTTGCTGCCCCTTTAAGCGCATATATATGTTGGTGTTATTTTAGTTTTTATGCTTTATAAAGGAAATTTTAATGTGTAAATCAGTGTCACTTGCCTGTAATCAAATGTTCACTATGGTTGAGCTGAAACAGACAAATTAATACGTTAGTCGTTAGTATAGTACTTTGAACTTGGAGTTTGTAATAGTGTAGTAGTTCTTGCTGTACAAGATGTCGTCAGATGTTAAAATTCAGAAGACTCTGAGCTCATCCAGGAGGTATCATTACCTTCAAATTATGAAGCTTAACCAACATTAAAACCACCATCTGATTGGACAACCTTTTAAAACGAATCCTCACCCCCATACCACCCCCCGGTAATCACGCCCCCCGGAAACCCTAAACCTAACCACAACCCTCCGGAAGCGGCCGGGGGGCCGCCCCCCCTGGCAAAAGTGCTGCCCCCCTAAGAAAATTTGGCTTCATATGCCTCAGCTAAGCTGCCCCCCCCTAGGTTTTTCCTGGCCCCCCTTGACAAAAAATCCTGGCTACGCCTCTGAATCGATGCAGCGCTAGCCAGACGCTTTGCGGAACCATTGAACCACTAGAATATAGATCTTTGATGGCAAGTCGTTAAGCCAAATTTATAAAAATCGCTAAGTGTGTCTTTAGCACATATAAAGCCTGGTTTCCATATAGCCGTAAGAGCCGGCGGCGGCATGGCTGCGGCAAGGGGCAATGATCCAATCGCATACAGCTTTTTATTGCTGGCTAATTCAACACTGTCTATGATTGGACCATCGCCCCTTGCCGCAACCTCGTACCCAGGGCATTTTGCCTCCACGCCGGGAGGTCGGCGAAAATGGCCCTGGCATCGGCTGGTCGATTCTATAATCTGATTGGCCGGTTTAAGAACTCGATTAATTCAGATAGAGTGTAATTTATTTATGAAAATTTGAATTGTGATAGACCGACTCTGCGAAGTTTACCCAAAGAATGGAAACGATTAACGATAGCTTTGGTTAAAGTCAAGAACAACATTAGATATATGTTTGTTCATGACATTTACATGTATCCTGGATAATCGTGGGAGTATGAAGAATAACGCTAGCCAGTTGCTTTTATGATGAAGGTTCACATGAGTGAGTCGGCAGAGCGTTAAATATTTCTCATTTATTATTCATGTATACGTATTATACAAAAACAAAACACAGAGACCGCATAAATTTTCTTGCCATAACACCCCAAAATTCTGGGTGTCACGTGACCAGCCAATGCCAGGGCCATTTTCGACGACGTCGACCTTCCGGCGTGGAGGCAAAATGCCCTGGGTACGAGGTTGCCCTTGCCGCAGCCATGCCGCCGGCTCTTACGGCTATATGGAAACCAGGCTTAAAGACACTCATTAAATTAATTAAATATAGTTTCTTTTGGTCGAGAAACTTACCGCAAGGTTCAAAACCTGGTTGATTTCGCCAATCCTGAATATTTACTCCAACTATTCGGCACTCCTCAGCGTATGCAGCATATTCTTCACATAAACACGCTACAGGGTTGTTCTTACAGGCACAGACATCATATTCGCAGTTTTGAATGGTCCCTTGAGCTGGATCAACGACGCGGTGACATTTTGTGAATGGATCTTTCTTCAAATAAAGGCAGAGATCTTTTGCATAACGCGACAGCTCTGGCTTTCCTGTGCATGGGTGTGGTCCAGGAGCTGGAGGGTCTGGACAACTATTGCTAACTTTCCAAGAGTTTCCAAAATCTCTGGCATTATTTGTCAGTTGGTTGTTTCTTTTGATGAAATCATCATTTGGATTTCCATTGAAGTTACCACATAACCCCAACATCTTTCCACGGTAACGATCATCTACTGTGACGTAGACGTTGTACATGCCATCGTATTGAACTGTCAGACCATCTGCCTGAACCTTTACCAAGCGTCCAGTACGATAAATGCTTATTCCTACAGAAAAATAATATTAAAAAAAATTACACAGCAAGCAAGGAAGAAAGTGTTGGGAGGAAGGACGGAAGGAAGGAAGGAAGGTAGGAAGGAAGGTAGGAAGGAAGGAAGGAAGGAAGGAAGGAAGGAAGGAAGGAAGGAAGGAAGGAAGGAAGGAAGGAAGGAAGGAAGGAAGGAAGGAAGGAATTAAGGAAGGAAGGAAGGTAGGTAGGTGGGTGGGTTGGTAGAAAGGAAGGAAGGAAGGAAGGAAGGAAGGAAGGAAGGAAGGAAGGAAGGAAGGAAGGAAGGAAGGAAGGAAGGAAGGAAGGAAGGAAGGAAGGAAGGAAGGAAGGAAGGAAGGAAGGAAGGAAGGAAGGAAGGAAGAAAAATAAGAAAAAAGGAAAACTTTAAAATTTCACTTTACCTCGAATTACGACGTTTATCGAATTTATCAACGTTGGTTTTCCATCTACACTTACTCGATTTCCTTTGTCAATTTGTATGTGCAATCCTTTGACTAAGACAGTCAAAGATTTTGTGCAAGATGGTCTTCCACCATTGCAAGCTTCGTTGTCTTGTAAAACCACAAAGTTATTTCCAGTGTCTTTTGCCAATACGTATTGACATCTTCCCATAAAGTTATAGCGTCTATGATCGAAGGTTTTGTAATGTGGGTCACCAGTAGAACTGCATGTAGATGCAGCTAGAAAGTATAAATTAATGTAAAACATAATTAAAATAAACAAAGCAATAACTGTGCAGGTACATGAGCTATAAAAATTTGACAATAGCGAGCTTAAGCAAATAAAACGAAAACGTCAAGGACAACGTCCTTAATACAACAGAATTTTTCTCCACAACAAAGAAAATTAATTATCTTTTGTCTTAAGAGTAATCGTAACCCCGTCCCCGTTCTACATACAACATTATTCAGATTTCAGATAATTTTCACGTCTTCAGGACGACGTTAACTCGTGAAACGGCGAAACCTGTTAGTCGAGTTTGACTTCAAACTATGCGACAATAACTTTTTAGAACTCTAAAGCTTTTGGATGTCGAAAATCACACTTTAAGTATTCAATACAGCGTTAATGATTCGTGGTTTCTGCTAGATACTGAACATTAGATTGTCGTCGTCGTCCAAGCTTGCTTAAGCTCCTTAATAACATTCAACAACCGCACTGCCGTCAAATCCCAAAAATACAAAATATAAAAAAGTACTTATTTTAAAATTTTCTTAATTGTCTCGCTATAATAATCTTGCTGGGTTTCATTAACAAGTTAATATTTCTTAATACAAGGAAAAAATCTAAAAAAAATCCTCCTGATTTAGATAAACTTTAGCTTTAATTTTCTCGGCTTAGAAAACGACGTTGTTTTTCAAAATTACTACGCCAATTAACCTACAAATGGGTCGTTTTTAAAGCTATTATAAGGCTATACGAATCCCAGTGCTGTGAGTAACTTCGTTACAAGTAACTATAGTTACAGTAACTAGTTACATTTTTAAGTAACTGTAACTGAAATAGTTGGAATAGGTTGAAATAGATGTCATTCTTTCTTGATCAAAAATGGTTTTGATATAATAATAAAGATACATTATATACAATTTGACTATTTCTGCTTAGTGACAACTATATTAAGGTGGCCGAAAAACATAATTATGGTACTGGCATAAAAAAAACAGTAATTTCTTTGTTGGTTCTAGTAACATGGACAAAGGAATGTAACTTGGTAACTAGTTATAAAATATTTGGAGTTACTTTGTAACTGTAACTGGTTACTTTCTTTTCATTGTAACTTTTATCGGTAACTAGTTACTTTTCTAATGATGTTACTGTAACTGAAACTAGTAAGCACTAGGTGCAATCAATCAATCAATTAATCTACTTAATATCATACTTACAATCGCTGTTCTTTACGAAAAACACAGCAAGAAAAACGGCGACGTACAAGGAAGAAAACATTGATAATCCACGTTTGTTCTAAGCAAGTAAAATAAAGTTATACATTAAACATTTTTAAAAAGGGCGAAATAAAATACATGCAATACAAAATATATATATACTAAATAATTGTAAGATAAACCTGCATGTAGGTTTACTAAATGCTTATTAATACTATAAAATAATATGTTCGATATATAGATTAATCGACTTTAATACTCACACTAACAGCTTAACAAAAGATTTCTTGTAAGACGAATAGCAATGAATGCTTTCCAATGCGTACCTGCAGAAATAGACGGCTCACACCATCTTATATAGCATTGGTTGCAATAAAGAAGAAAAGAAAACCGTTTACACATATTTTTCTTTGTAAATACAGCTAAATCTATAAACACATGAACACAATACAGCACAATGGTTGACCTAGGGAAACTGGGATAAGTCATACAAACAATAAAGGTATACATAAAAATTAATTAAAATAATTACGTAATTAAATTTTTTGAAAAGGACCATATCTAGACGTATTGTGTCTCTCTCTGTCTTGTATATCTCTCTGTGATTGGTCAATTACTATGTTTATATTATATCAGGCTATGCAAACACGGTTGTGATGTCATGGAAAATTTCTTAGCCTTATTTCATAAAAGAAATAGAAAATGGATGCCATGTGTTTATATAAGTACATATGTAAAGTTTGTAAACCCTCGCCTACGTCTCGGGTTCAAATAAACTTTCGATTAATTCTCCCAACTCACTCTCGTGCATCAGGCTATATAAATACTGGTAGCCTGTGTACAACCTGAATATACACCTGTATATATGTAACAGCTGTATATTCACTGGGGGGACAGGGGGCGGCGGCTGTATTGATATTTAATAAGTTTTCACAGAGAAGCTAGTCCATTTCTTAAATTAATCGTTAAATATTTACTTTTGAAGTTTCGGGACATATAGGAAATTGTTTTTCATGTGGTGAAATTTCAATTAAAACTATATTGATTTTTAATAACTTATCACAAAGGTGTTAAATATTTTCTTTTTAAGTTTGACCGATAGGAAATTGTTTTGTATGTGGGATGACATGTATGCATACTTTACTAATGAATAAGAAACTAATGACTGTATATATATACGTTAACTCTTTCCTGTCCGAATTGGTCTTTAGTATTTTATTCTGGCTAACGCCAGACGATTTTATTCACCTCTGGGGAAGCCCTCGGACAGGAATGAGTTAACCAACGATTTTAAAAATTGGATAAGAAATTAGCAGTTGGTTAGCTCCGAGCTCGTTTGTCATTCATAGAAAATTGTGAACCGACTCAGAACGAAAGAAATGGCATTTCCGAGGCTCGAAATTTCCAAAATTTCCAGAGGCATGCCCCCGGACCCTCTTGGAAGGTTCTCGAGCCTTCGGTGGTCGAATGTTGCAACAAATTCGCCCGTGACTGGGAACCCAAATTATCTCTGGATACGGCACTATATATGTATAATTTTTTCATAGACTGCACTACGATGTCCGGAAATTTTATTTAGCCCTACAGGATTAGAAACTGGTAATCCGCAACTGAATTCAGTCGTGCCCATGCATGTGCATGTAAAAAGGATTTGATACCTAAGTCCCTTGGTCCTACATGATCTAAATTAGCCCAAATTTTTAGAGTTAAGCCCC
Organism: Paragorgia papillata; assembly: GCA_035771165.1. Classification (NCBI taxonomy): domain Eukaryota; kingdom Metazoa; phylum Cnidaria; class Anthozoa; order Scleralcyonacea; family Coralliidae; genus Paragorgia; species Paragorgia papillata. The sequence goes on along the minus strand of JAWNZC010000335.1, from coordinate 349,964 downwards.
GCACAGACGACCAAGTTTTCCTTGAAAAGTTCCTTGGTAGCTTTCCTTGCTCGTGTGTACGATGAACAATTTTCCCCCCAAACGTTTTCCTTGACAATTTATAATTGCTCGTGTGTACGGTTGGACAAGTTTTCCTTGACAGTAATGATCGCGTAATAAGCTTCGGAGATGGTTTTGTCAAGTTTTCCTTGACGACTATACACACGAACAAATTTCCTTGTTTAAAAGATGGCATGACCAGCTTTTGAACAAGGCTCCTTGTCAAGGAAAAACTTGTCAATTTGTGGCGTACACACGAACAAAAAGAACTTGTCAAGGAAAAACTTGTCAAGCAAAACATCGTCGTTTGTGCGGCGCTTTAATTTAGTTTTAAGCAAAGATAGAATACAAATAATTATTATTCACTCAAGCACTTTTTAATGCTGACAAGGTTACTTTATTAAAGTATAGAAACTACAGATGCTAACAAGAAAATATTTCTTAAATTATTACAATGTGGGTAACAACCCACGTAACAAACTTGAACAAATACATGAATCATATTTAAACTAATATAACTAAATCGTGCTGTAGTTCCGTTGCCAAATAATCTTTTGTAGTTAGGTTTTATTGAGGCATCCTCCTACAAAAAAAATTATTAATAAGTAGGAGAAATGATGGTTTCTCAGCAATCTATAGCTAATGATTTCAACTCTGTATAGTGTCGTGCTATTTTTGTTAAAGGGTATTGGCAATAAAAATTAAGTTTGTCTCATTTGAAAGAACTCGTCAAATGGTATCAGAAGACCTTTTACAATTTTTCCGTATCTGTTTTGGTTTTGGAAATATTTCGACCAAAGACAGCGTGCTGTCCGCCAGGAAATTGGCGACGTCACAAGCAGAGTAAACCTGATGAAACTACTCCGAGGGTGACCAAATTTCCACGGAAGGCTTTTTAAATGTTGTGGGTCAATTTAAAATGGAAATAACGCAACAAAATCGAGCTTCTAGCTCATAATGTCATAAGGTTGGCAAGATAAAAATGATAAAAATAAACTTTTTCAGCTTGCACGAATTTCTTTATCATTTGCTTGTGCAGGAATTTTTTTTATTACACAAACCTAGTTTTCACCACGAGAAGGCTCTGCACGAATTTGTTTTCTCAAACTTTCTTTGTGTATGAATTTTTCCCCCGAGCACATTGCCTTGCACAAAATTTGTTTGGTTCCCACCCCCCCCCCCCCCCCCCCAAATCACTTTTCTAATGGTCCGCCCCTTAGTGAGCTCATTATAGAGGCCACTGCAAAGATCTTTGTTTCATCTTGTCGTAGCACAGTGAACTCTCTACAGTGTGTATCAAAAAAATGGAACCCTTAGAAAATGAATTAGTATTCTGTTCAAACAACCTATTGTAGTAGTTTGAAAGCCCTAAACACCTCTGAGTCACGGATGCGTAAAAAACACGGTCTTATACACCTGGGAAATTAAGATAACTTGAAGTGTATGCATGGTGAAAGTATTTAAAAGCTTTTTCTCTTCCTGTTTAACTTTCAAACTTTCAAACTACTACAATGTAGGTTGTTTTAAAAGAATACTAATTCATTTTCTAAGGGTTCCGGTTTTTTTTATACACACTGTATATATGAGAGTCACTAATGATTCAATACAGTTATTAATGAATTCAATAGAGTCACTAATGTAGTCTATATAGAGTAAATTTTCCAGTAAACGTGCTAGACGCAAAAAAACTACATTTATATAGTTAAAATTGAAACTTCTTCGTGGTTGCAACCATTCTCTAAGATGGTTCTACCTAATTTGAGGGACTCTATATCCCATAGAGCACACGTGCCCATTCTCTAACGATTATAATTTGTGTTTATTACTATACCTATGTTTACTTCACAGTTTTTCCCTCCATAGCCAGTGGCACAGCTGCATACGTAGTCACCACGGTAGTCAATACATAAACCACCATTTTGACAAGGTCTGGAGGCACACGCTAACTCTAAATAATATAAAGATTATAGACATACAATATTATGTTTGTAGGATTGCAAGATTGCACTGACCTTGTGCCATTTTGCCAGAGAACAATAGCTGAGTATTGTAAACCAATAGCTGTCCAGTGTTCCAAGTATTGTTGAGTTTTTACACGTTATCATAAAGATAGAGCAAATTTGTAAGGTGATAAACTGCCGAGTTATTTTGCAACGAAATACTGATTAATTGTAAATAGTAATACCATGATCATTAATTTCTTAGTTATACTAATAGGGTTAGCACCCGGGTCAAACTAGCGTCCTTGTAAACACGACAAACAAAAAAAAAAGAAAAGAAAACATCAGTACGAGGGCTAGGATAACCAAGCTACAGCTAGGGAATTTAGGTGAAGGAAAATTCGAGTCAGTATATATACAGAACTCGCGATCAAGCTCTCGGCAACGCCCTCCATGGCTCAGTGGTCAGAGCATTGCACTAGAATCGCAAGGTCGTGGGTTCAATTCCTGCCGGAAGGCCTGTGTAGTTGCATTTTTCGTAACTGGTCGCGGTCTGGTCTTAAAATGTATATATTCTACACTCGAATTTTCCTTCACCTAAAATCCCTAGAAAATGCTATGTAATCGAGTGAAATGCCCAATATTACAGCTAGGGAACCTTACCTCCTTGTAAACAGGCCCTAAATTCAATGCAATGTAATGTAATTCAATTCAATTTAAATCAATTTAATTCAATGCAACTCAATTAAAATCTTTGTTGTGTACCTTTAAGACAGCCACGGAATTCAGCTCTCATTGAAATATGGCCATTCCAAGTTCTCGGATGAATCCGAATGTAACGAGCAACAATGACAGGTGAGACGCTATTTTTTACAACAGTATCTCGATTCTTATTTCCAAGAAACACCTATTAACATATAATACCAGAATAGATGAAATGAAACCCGTAAAGACCTAACTATCTGTATCTGTATCTGTATATCTGTATCTGTATCTGTATCTTTAATCGGTAAACCTGATTGCATACAACCGATGTAAAATTAATAAGTAAATTACAGTAATAAAATCCTAATTTAACTAAATACAACTAACAAATTATATTACAGCTGATGGTAACTACAATATTACAAAATAAAAGAAATAATTAATAAACTTAAAGCTAATTCAGAAAAGAAAGGACGTGCTTGATGAAGCTTTCTGAGCAGGGAAAAAGGAGTACTTAAATTATAAGACATCAGTACGTACAGAGAAGTGTTTGTATGTCTGGGAGTGTCTCTCTCCGTCTCTCTCTCGATATCTCTCTCTCTCTCTCGTAAATAATGATAATCTTCCTGATTTACCTTAATCACTCCACCATGACGATAAGGTTTGAAATCAATCCCGTCATTGCTGTAGGAGACAGTATAACTCGTCACCCATTGACTCCAGCCATTTCGACCTTGGGTTTGTATTTCAGTTACTGTAGCCTGAAGTTCAAAATCAACTTGGAGCCATTCGTTACGATTATTATATCTCGATGACCATGCTCCTGTTTTCCCTCCATGTGGTTTGAAATTTAATCTGGCGTTAGTTGGTCCATGGTTAGCATTCCATTCAGAGGAAGCTGTGATTTGAGAATCCAAGATTTCTCCATCTTGCATACCAAGACACAGCGGCTCTTTACATTCTAGAATAACAAAACAAAAACTAACAACAACAACAACAACCAACTACAACCAACTATAAGCAACTACTACAACAACAACAACAACAACAACAACAACAACAACAACAACAACAACAACAACAACAACAACAACAACAACAACAACAACAACAACAACAACAACAACAACAACAACAACAACAACAACAACAACAACAACAACAACAACAACAACAACAACAACAACTTGAGTTCGATGATATGACGTTATACTGTTATGTGCAAGTAAGATGTAATATATCAACAACGCGAGTTTGAGTGTTTCATCAGGGGATCCAAACATGAGAAAACATATCGTTTTCGAGTGTTTGGATTCCCCTGATGAAACACGCTAAACAAGTTGTTGATATGACATCTCAATCGCGCGATTTCAATGGAAAATGCAATTAAAATAAACCCTCATGAGATTTTATTCATGAGTGTGTGTAGAATTTATTCATGCAGCAACTTGTTATTTTGCATAGATAATTAAGATCTTAAGAATTATATGAACACCGGTTTTCATCTAATATCTTGGGTGGTATATGATTTTAGTGTGTTTTACTGCAGTATCCAACTTCAATCAGGTGATTGAATGAACTATTGTAATTAGCTGATTCTCTCATAAATTATTAATGAGTTTGAGAAAATTATATAATTGCCAAATGGCAAGCTAATAGGCCAGTAAAGTGTTTTAGTTTGCGATAGTTAATTTCTAGTTTCCCTTACCTGCATTTTCACAACGATTTCCATTATAGCCAGCGAGACACTTGCACTTAAAGCTGTCTCCATTTTTTTCACATTCTCCGCCGTTCAGGCACGGTTCTTTTGCACAAGGTTGATCTAGAAATATAGTTTTTATAATACGAGTTTTAATAATTATGTATTCTCCACCAAACATGTAGATTTTGAAGTGATTATGTTTGATAATAGCAACGATATATAACCTCTCATAACTCATTATACACATGTGACGTCAGGATGTTTTTTAATTTATATATCAAACAAACTGAAATATTTCAGAAATAAAGCAAAGAAACGAAAAATGTTACTTCGTCATTTTAAGTGTTTTTTCAGATAAAATAGACTTAATTTTTGCTTTATGGACACTTTAATATTTTTAAACTGTATTTCTACACTACCCACCCTGCGAGTCAGAGCCCCTTTCCGACCTACGCAAGCTTTGAGGGAAACTGTGGGCTCTGCCAACAAACTCGATCTTCGCCCCCAAGTTTGGGGCGAGTCAGTCAGGTTGTGAACTGGTCAAACAAGTTCTAGTTTATGCGCACGCGCAAGCAGGAAAATAGGAAGTAACGCGTTAGAGCCTGGGCGCAAAATAGTATCTTGGCAACCGCTCACGCATGCTCAAAAAGAAATATCGAGTTTGTTGGCAGAGCCCACTTTGGCCCCCGAAGCCTGCGTTGGTCGGAAAGGGGCTCTGACTTGCAGGGTATACACTACCGTGTCTATGCGACAAACTAACTAAAATAAAGATTTGAAACAATGAGAGAGACGGTGTAATTTTCATTATCAAATTGTTCATATTACAAAATGAAATCACGACTTACAATTTATACCTACAAAATCGTACGATATTTCAGCAGAACTGGAATATATATAGAATTTAAAATATGGTCATTAATTTACCTTCAAAACAACCATGGAATTCTGCTCTCATCGAGATATGTCCATGCCATGTTTTTGGATGTATTCGGATATAACGAGCAAGAATAACCGGAGAAAGAGCTTGACGAACTATCGAGTCCATGTTCATGTTACCTTGGAATACCTGTAAGGAAAAAATAGAAAGTCTTACGTCATTGGAAGCTCTCGAATTAAAAACTGTCATGGACAAACTGTCAAAGTCCTGTTTGATAAATATTGTTTGATAAAAGCCAGATTTATCTTTGGTACATATTTTATGAATTTGGTTAAAATAAAATTCAAGTATAAGATTAATATACATTTTAATCAAGTTAAGAAACCAAAAACCAATGCCTTTTAGCTGGAATTAAACTCGTGAAATGTGCGATACTAGTAAAGTGGAGTGATGTACGTGGAGTAGTGTGGCGTGAAGTGTTGTTGAAAAAAGTGGAATGAAGTAAAGTGTAGTAGAGTGGAGTGGAGTGGTGTGAAGTAGAATGAAGTAAAGTGGAGTGGTGTAAAGTGGAGTGATGTAAAGTAGAATAAAGTAAAGTACAGTAGAGTGGAGTAGAGTGGAGTGATGTAAAGTGGTGTGATGTAAAGTAGAATAAAGTAAAGTGCAGTAGAGTAAAGTGGAGTGGAGTAATGTGGATTGGTGTGAAGTAGAATGGAGTGGTGTAAAGTGGAGTGACGTAAAGTAGAATAAAGTAAAGTGAAGTAGAGTGGCGTAGAGTGGAGTAAAGTAAAGTGAAGTGGAGTACAGTAGAGTAGAGTGGAGTCGAGTGGGATGAAATAGCCACGCAGTTTCAAATAAGTCAGATAACCTCTTAAATTGTTCAAGCCATTGTGGGATCAATAATTGTATATTTAGGAGCACTCTACATTACATAATAATTAATAATATTTCCTATAGTTACTCACCTTAGTCAACCCCCCTTTACGATAAGGTGTGAAATGAACTCCATCATTGCTGTAAGAAACAGTGTAACTCTTTACCCATTGACTGCAACAGCCATTACGACCTTGGATGAGTACCTCAGTTATTGTAGCTTTGTATTTAAAATCGACCTTAAAATAAATGAATTCTTGATTAGTAAAGATTTCATTCATTCGTTCGTCCGTCCATCCGTCCATTCATTCACCCACACTCTCATTCATTCACTCACTCACTCATCCATCCATTAATCCACTCACTCATCCATCCATTAATCCATCCATTAATCCATCCATTAATCCATCCATTCATCCATCCATTAATCCATCCATTAATCCATCCATTAATCCATCCATTAATCCATCCATTAATCCATCCATTAATCCATCCATTAATCCATCCACTAATCCACTCACTCATCCATCCATTAATCCATCCATTAATCCATCACTCACTCACTCACTCACTCACTCACTCACTCACTCACTCACTCACTCACTCACTCACTCACTCACTCACTCACTCACTCACTCACTCACTCACTCACTCACTCACTCACTCACTCACTCACTCACTGACTCACTCCGGCATCCATCCATCTACCTGTAGCCATTGATGAACATCATTTCTCTTTGCTGACCAAGCTCCAGTTCGTGATCCTTTTGGCTTGAAGTTCAACCTGGCATTCGTTGGACCGTGATTAACATTCCATTGAGATGATGCAGTAATTTGTGAATCAGGAATTTTACCATTTTCCATTCCTAAAGCTTTTGGGTTTTTACAAGCTAAGAAAAAGAAAAAGAAAATTTAAAGAACATGAATATTTTTTTCTATTTGTTCGCTTTTCTTTCTAGTTGTTTTTCTCGATTCGATTTGTTTTTCTATTTCCATTGGTCCTATAGTTTAATTGGCTAATATTCGAAACTACGTGTAAAAATCACACAGTTTGAGTAACACAGTGAGTGTTCATAAATAGTTTGCAAAACAGCAAAAAAGTTTTATTTTTAATCAGTGTTAAAACCACGGACGTGGTACTAATTTCCTTTGTGCTTTCATGAATTATTAATGAGTTTTTAAAATAACATTACGAACACTTGATTAAAGTTTTTCTTCATGAATGATTAATGAATATAATACAATCTATTTTCTTACTGCGTGTTTCACATTTTTTGCCACTGTATCCTGGGAAGCATTCACAGACGAAATCGTTTCCACGATTACTACAAGCACCACCGTTCTCGCAAGGTCCTGCAGCACATGGCAACGCTAAAGCAAATATAATGTTGTATGTTAATAATAACAAAATAAACGAAATAACCTCCGGCAGCGAGTTATTAGGGAGCTTAAACAAACTAGGACGACGACCCGACGACGGCAATGTGAAGTTCAGTATCTAGCAGAAACCAACGAATCGTTTACGTAGTATTGAATACTTAAAGTATGTTTCTCGACATCCAAAAGCTTATAGAGTTCTAAAAGGAGTTCGTTGCATAGTTTGAAGTCAAACTCGACTAACAGGTTTCGCCGTTTCACGAGTTAGCGTCGTCCTGAAGACGTGAAAATTATCTGAATAACGTTGTATGTAGAATGGGGACGACGTTAAGATTCTTGGGACTAACAATTATTCATTTTCTTTGTTGTGTGAGGAAAATTAAGGACATTGTCCTTGACGTCCGCGTTGTATTTGCTTAAGCTCTCCATTAGAGATGCTTAACCGATATATCGGACGCCAACAACAAAAGAATAAACGAGAGAATAAAACAAAACAATGGGAAAACAATGAACAAAAGAAATGCGCTTTAAGCGTTAAAGGGAAACGAAAGCAGTATCCAGCTATTGTGCTACTTGGAACAATGTAGCCTTTGTTCTACAATACTCAACCTTTGTTCTTTTTGTAATTTGGATTTGCCATATTTAATTTGGGCAGATTTGACGTCTTCTAAACCGGTTAAACCGGTACAGACAAACGTGGGCAATACAGCTTTTAAAGTGTGTTCCGGTTTGGTGTAAGCTACGTCCCATTGCCCATATTTGGAAGAATGATGTCATTATTATAAATAAATACGATACTCACAGCATTCCTTGAAAGCAGGCAGATGTTTCCACTTGATAAGAACGTTAACTAATGAGCATGTCGTGACGTAGGCCGCAAACTCTTCACACAAACAAGAAACCGGATGGTTATTACAAGCGCAGACATCATATTCACAATCTCGGATAAAGTTAGCATCCTGATGAACGGAATTGTGACATTGTGAAAACGGATGTCCTTTGAGCAATGCGCATTTCTTCTTTGCCTCCAAAGCAACGCTTCCCGCGTGTATGCAAGGATTTGGTGGCAGCGGTTCGTTAGGACAACTTCGATGAACTTTCCAGGAATTTGAAAATATATACGCATTTCCGGTTATCTGGTTACTTTGCTTCAAGCGGAAATCATCATTCGGATTGCCATTGTAATTGCCACAGAGACCAAGAGTCTTTCCTTTATAGCGACCTGACACTGTCACAAATACGTTATAGACACCATCATATTGCACGGTTAAACCAATATCTGTCGTTATTTTTACTGTACGACCTCCATATTTTGCAATATTTACCCCTAAAATATAACAATAATATCTTGAAATAAATAAATGGCAGAGAAAAGAACAATATGACAAAATTTACTTTTCAGTCATGATAGCTTCTTTTTTTTTTAAGCCTGGTTTTCATTTGGTCGCAACCGTGTCTTAACGGTCGCGGAAGTGAAGCGTTGCAACGTATTTCTTTTGTTATAACAAAAGAAACACATCCTTCACTTCGATTTCGCGACCTTTAAAGTGCCTTTGAAACGAAAATTAAGTCTGTCTTATTTGAAAGAACGGCTTAAAATGATAGAGTAACATCTTTTGCAGTTTTTCGTTTCCTTGCTTCATTCTTGAAATATTTCAGGTTGTTTGATATGCAAATTAAACATTTTGATGTTATGATGTGCATAATGAGTTATCCAAAAAAGTTAGATATCTTTGATATTGTCAAATATAATCACTTGAAAATCTACATATTTAGTGTTCTGGGCGAAACACAAGCATTTGCTCCCTTCTGAATTAGTTTGGTTTGATAATAGCAAAGATATATAACTTTTTTCGATAACTCATTATGCACATATGACGTCAAAATGTTTAATTTGCATATCACTGACAAACTGAAATATCTCAAGAATGAAGCAAGGAAACGAAAAACTGCAAAAGATGTTACTCTATCATTTTAAGTGTTCTTTCAAATAAGACAAACTTAATTTTCGTTTCATAGACACGGCGGTCGCTGATTTTAATACTGGGTCGCCTGTCGCACTGATTATAAATTTTGAATATATAATTATACTAATGTATAAAATGTTTATATATAATTACCTAACTTGTTGTAAGGTAAATTTACAGCTATTCCAAATACAGTTGTAAGACCGCCTTTAGCAACATGGATTTTCAATCCTTTGACAGTCACCGTTATTGCATGTACGCAGGAGAAATGTCGGCCATTACAAGGTGCATTCTTAGCCAGAACTTCAAATGTGTTTGCTGCATCTTTTGCCAAAACGTATTGACATTTTCCCATAAAGTTGTATTTTCTACCATCAAATGTATTGTAATGTGGATCACCTGTGGCACTGCATGTACTTTGAACTAATAAGGGATAAATACATAAATGAATGAAAGAACGAAAAACTAAGGAAGCGAGAGACGGAAGGAGAGAGAAGCAGCACTTTGCTCATGTATATTTACATGCATGTTGAACTGCATGCATTTAAAACTAATAATAAATAAATGGTCAAAGTGAATAATGAAAGAACAAAGGACGGTGGAAAACGGAGAAATTATTTAAAAAATTAAAATGTTTATTAGACAAAAGAGTCTGAATAAAAAAACGCAATTTATAAAAATATAAAGTAATATAATTTATTATATGGCTGGGTTTGATTTCCGGTCCGTACGCAAAACGACGCACGCTGATTGGTTCCCGGGAGGTCGGGAGTTTACGATATTGACCTCGGGTCAGTACGCTTTTTTCTCGGCCCTGTAAGTTTTGGCGGGAAAATTTCTGAGTTGATTTGAATACAAATAAAAGAGAACTGGGTATCTTTATTCAAATATTCTGAACTATAAAATGTGTTGGAACATTACTGCTGGTTTTCTTTAAAGCTGTTTATCTAAAAACACGACAAATAAAAGCCGAACTGGTGTAAACAAGAAGGCCAAGAGCGACACGAAAAAGTTAACAGGTAAGGTAAACAGCATACTCCGAAGATGAAAACAACGCTCGAAACTTAAAAATAAAATGAACCAATAGCCATATAATAAATTCCTTATTAACCTCGTTTGCTCGGTCTGCCCGGGAAAGTATTTGCCCTCGGTTTTATCGCACAAACCTCAGGCAAATACTTTCCCGTACAGACCTCGCACTCGGTTAATAAGTCCTTATTACCTTCAGTTTCACATCTCACGCCTTTAAAACCTGATGGGCAAGTACATTTGAAATTGGAGCCATGATTTTTGCATTTCCCGCCATTTAAGCAAGGAGCAAGAGCACAAGGACTAACTATATTATTCAAATAAGATAGAAAATACAAGAATAATTTACATAAAGCATAATGTGAAGCTAAATTATAGTATAAGGTATAGAAACAGACAGGTTGTTGATGATAATGATGATAATGATGATAATGATGATAATGATGATGATGATGATAATGATGGTAATGATGATGATGATGATAATGATGGTAATGATGGTAATGATGATAATGATGATGATGGTAATGATGATAATGATGATGATGATGATAATGATGGTAATGATGATGATGATGATAATGATGGTAATGATGGTAATGATGATAATGATGATGATGGTAATGATGATAATGATGATGATGATGATAATGATGGTAATGATGATGATGATGATAATGATGGTAATGATGGTAATGATGGTAATGATGATGATAATGATGATGATGATAATAATGATGATGATGATGATGATAATAATGATGATAATGATGATGATGATGGTGGTGATAATGGTGATGATCATGGTGATTATGATCATAATCGTAATGATTATCTAGTAGATGGTGTATTTAAATACTAACATACCACAAAGCTTAAATTGCGGTAAATGTTTCCACTGGATGTTAACTCCAACCAATGCACAAGTCGAAACATAAGCTGAATACTCTTCACATAAACACGAGATGGGATGATCTTTACAAGCGCAAACATCATATTCACAATCTTGTATAAAACTTGCTTCTTGTTGAACAGAATTGTGACATTGTGAGAAGGGCTGTCCCTTGAGCAATGCACATTTTTTCTTTGCTTCCAAAGCAAGGCTTCCTGCTTTCAGACAAGGATTTTCTGGTGGAGGTGGGTTAGGGCAGCTTCGATCAACTTTCCAGGAATCTGCAAACACATTTGCATCTCCAGTCAACTGGTTATCTTTCGTCTTGAAATCATCGTTGGGATTGCCATTAAAATTGCCACACAGACCAAGAGTCTTTCCTTTATATCGAGCAAACACAGTAACGAATACGTTATACACGCCGTCGTATTGCACAGTTAAACCAACATCTGTCGTGATTTTGATTGTACGTCCTCCCAAACGTATGATTTCAACTCCTGAATAAAAAGTTTGGATAAATTATAAATCAACTTAGTTAACTAACTAACCAACCAACCATAAATATAAGGAAAGAAAGTAAGGGGAAAAAGTGAGGTAAAGAAGGAAGGAAGGAAGGAAGGAAGGAGGGAAGGAAGGAAGGAAGGAGGGAAGGAAGGAAGGAAGGAAGGAAGGAAGGAAGGAAGGAAGGAAGGAAGGAAGGAAGGAAGGAAGGAAAGAAAAGAAGGAAAGAAGGAGGGAAGGAAGGAAGGAAGGAGGGAAGGAAGGAAGGAAGGAAGGAAGGAAGGAAGGAAGGAAGGAAGGAAGGAGGGAAGGAAGGAAGGAAGGAAGGAAGGAAGGAAGGAAAAAGGAAGGAAAAGAAGGAAAGAGTATAAAAGTATGTGTGTGCATACTAAGTACATATATACCGGTATTTACCTTTGTTACGATAAGGTAAGTTAACAACTATTCCAAACACAGTAACCTGGCCTCCTCTGGGTACATGGATCTTTAATCCTTTCACTGTTACCGTAACTGAGTTTGCGCATGTCACAGTTCCACCACATGGCTCGTTCTTCTGCAAGACTTCAAATGTATTTCCTGAATCTTTTGCCAACACGTATTGACATCGTCCCATGAAGTTATATTTTTTACCATCAAACATTCTGTAATGTGGATCACCTGTGGCACTGCAACTACCTTGAGCTAATAATATGCAGATAAAGAACAATAGTTGTGTCAAGAAACCAGAGGCCGCGGAAGCACCTGAAAAGTGAGGGGGGGGGGGGGGGCACCGCCAAAAAGGGTCACCTTAGTTATTTTCAAAATAATTGTATAATTTTAAACGTTGTATGGTTGTAACTTCCATTTGACCACCACCATTTTGTTTTTCACCCAATTTCTTGGTCAACGGCATTTCTTATAGAAATAGAATATTTCAAATAGCGCCAATGTGCTGGAAATTTACATTATATCATATTTTATAAATAACTCTTTTATACGTCACCCCTCGGGCAACGGCACGGTCACTCCGTTTTCTACAGCAAATAGCAATGTCATACTTCTACGAAAAGGGTGGAGGGAACATTAATTCTTCCCAGTATAGGCAATATGCCGCAGTAAACCGTAACCATGCCACATTTATAAAAAGGGCATTTTTATTTCAGAAAAAGGACACATTTTCCAATTTTGAAAAAAGTGGGGGGGGAGGGCATCTGCCCCCAGTGCCCCCGGGTTCCGCGGCCTCTGCAAGAAACGTTGAGGTGAAATGGTGAAATGTAATTTAACACAAACTGTTAGCGCGATGCCTCTCACCACTGAAGTTAAGTCTGGTCAAAAATGGTTAGTACTCGGAAGGGTGACAAACTTAGCTTCATGTGAGTAGAGTTGTTGGTTCTCTCCTGTACTTCAAGGGTTTTTCACTGGGTTCTCTGGTTTTCCTCCCTCCGCAAAATCAACACCACAGTTTCCCCAGTTAATTCTTCAAATTAGTTCCACCAAGGGGCGAAGGCCATTGGGTTCTCAGTATCTAAATACTGTCATATGTTTCCCTCAATAAATATACTTTACATTATTTAAATCATAGGCTCTTTGCATGATCCTAATAGTGCCGTATCTTCCCCACATACTTGCAAACATTACATCACCTTATAAAGTAGCTTACTATTTTATTTTTTTTTGAAAATCAAAGAAAAACACCTTAAAGTAAAAAGATAATTTGTGTGTTTTGTTAATCGACTTGATTGAGTCTGGGACATTTTAAGATGACAAAGACCGTTTGGAATAGAAAAGATTGCAGCGTGCCATGTCTATTATCAGTGCTGTAAAAGTTACATATTTTTTGTGACTAGTTTCAGTTACAGTTACGTCATTAGAAAGTAACTACTAGTTACCGATAAAAGTTACAATGAAAAGAAAGTAACTAGTTACAGTTACAAAGTAACTTTTGTAACTAGTTACAAAGTTACATTCCTTTGTCCATGTTACTAGAATCAACAAAGAAATTACTGGGTTTTAGATGCCAGTACCATAATTATGTTTTTACAGCTTAATATAGTTGTCACTAAGCAGAAATAGTCAAATTGTATATAATGTATCTTTATTATTATATCAAAACCATTTTTTATCAAGAAAGATTGACATCCTCAACTGAAAATCAGTAACTATAGTCACATTTTTAAACCAAATATTGTAACTAGTTACAGTTCTTTAAAAAAGTAACTAGTTATAGTTACTTCTTCAAAAAGTAACTAGTTATAGTTACAGTTACTTCTTCAGAAAAAGTAACTAGTTTCAGTTACAGTTACTTAAAAATGTAACTAGTTACTGTAACTCACAGCACTGTCTATTATTGATATATTACCTTCTTTTTCACACCTGACTCCTGTAAAACCAGCTGCACATGTACATTTAAACGTTGAACCTTGGTTTGTACATTTTCCTCCGTTCAGACAAGTGGTACTTTTGCAAGATGTAGTTGCTATAATAAGACATTAAGTAATATTTAAAACACGAGCAGCAGTGTTTTATTAGATTTAGAACACTGACAAAGCGATAATTACTGCGAATGTTTTGGATAGCCTAAAACGACCCATTTGGTAAGTTTATTGGCGTAGTAATTTTGAAAAATAACATCCTTGGACATCCAATAATATCTTTGGACAATTCGTAATTTTTTTTGAAAATGCATAAAATCTTTGAAAAATTAATAATTACTTTCAAAAAAATTCCTCCAAAAGTCAAAAATATCCATTGAGAAAATTCAAGGATTTTTAAGAATCCAAAAATCTCGTACAGTTTATACTTACTAGCTGCCATACTGCAACATTGAAACTCTTCAATACAATACATGAAATCACATGTTGATCTATACAGACCAGTAATATAATGCCCAGGTTTAGAACAAGACACCAGTCCCTTTCTGTTGTAATCAAATTTAGACCAAACATTCTCGTTGTAGCACGAGTTGTATCGAGATGGATGATTGCGTGGTTTACAACAAGAAGCGTGTTCAATATTGTGTAAATAATGGCCATTTGAGCGGTAAAGACCATTAAGAAAGTATCCTGTAGGACATTTATTCCATGTCTTAGTTCTGAAAAAACAACAACATGGCACTCAGCGAGTGCATACTTCAAGCTTGCGGTCTATTATTAGAGATGTTTAAAAAGAAAACGAGCCATCACGCTAACCGGGCTAGCTCACGAGACCTACACATGTATGAATAAAATGCTTGATTGTACTTGTAGTAGAATTATGCAAAATGCATAAAATAAGATTTGTCTTCATTCATTTTGTCTACATGGAGACAGACAGAGACAGACGGACAGACAGAGACAAACACACACAGACACACGGAGACAGGCAGACAGACACACAGACAGACAGACACACAGACAGACAGACACACAAAGAGACAGACACACAGACAGACAGACACACAAAGAGACAGACACACAGAGAGACAGACACACAGAGAGACAGACAGACAGACACACAGACACACAGACAGACAGACAGACACACAGACACACAGACACACAGACACACAGACAGACACACAGACACACAGACACACAGACACACAGACACACAGACAGACAGACACACAGACACACACACACAGACACACACACACACACACACACACACACACACACAGACACACAGACACACAGACACACAGACACACACGACAGGCACAGACAGACACAGACAGACACAGACAGACACAGACAGACACAGACAGACACATACACACACACAGACACACACACACACAAAAAAAAACTAGCATAATCTCCTTAGCAGATTTTCCAGAAATTTTACACTAACACTCGTTAACATACCTGTCAAAACTGCTGACCCAGTTTGCATGGACGCAAATTCTAGGTTGATTTTTGAATTCGTCTGAACTTTGACAGCAGCGAGCTTCTTCTAAAAGATAGATGTAGTCCTTTGCTGGGCTCTGAGCTCGGTTTCTCCAAAGACCAGTGATGTAAGGGAATGCTGTAGGACATACTGACCAACCACGACGATCAAAACTTTTCCACCAGTTGGCACTTTGACACGATGTTGAATCAACTGAAACCAATAATAAGTTATTTGTGAGGGCCATCATGAAAACTATTGGGAAACCAGGAATGATGTATTTAACCCTTCATTTAACTGTCTTTAAAGTTAAGTTAAAGAAATATTATTACGATGCCTTGTTGAGGGTTTATGACACCGGGAACCCCAGAACTTGGAAATCCGTGTGCGTCAAATGCAAACGGGTTAGACCCCTTGCAAAAAGTGTGAGTTGTTGCTTTTAAAATTTGTTTTTATTGTTATAGATTGTATTAGGATTTACCTTTTTTATATTCATTTTATCTGTCTACTATATCTTGTATTAAGGGACCGCAGTAATTGGGGAAACCTGTTGCGATTGCCCTAGTGCTTTTTGCCTTTTAACATTGTGGAGTGCTGAAGCTGATTAAACATTAAAAAACTCATTAATAATTCATGACGAAAACACAAAGAAAAATCGTGGTTTTATATCTGATAAAATTTTCTCCTGATTTATATAAACTTTAGCTTTGATTTTCTCGCCTTAGACAACGTTATTTTTCAAAATTACTACGCCAACGAACTTACCAAATGGTGATCGTTTTTAAAGCCATTCAAAACACTCGCAGAACGTGTTTTATCAGATCTGAAACACTCGGCTTCGCCTCGTGTTTTATATCTGATAAGACACTCCTGCTCGTGTTTTAAATAGTACTTACACATTTAACCCTCGTTAAATAAAGTATTTCATCTTCTTCTTCGTTATTTAAAATCAATAACGTAGGGAGTACAAATCGAAATATAGTAAAGTTTGAGTACTGCCGAAATTATATTGAACGTAATTTTCTAACGTTTCGAGCAAAGGCCCTTCGTCACGTTTCTCTCTGACGAAGGGCCTTAAAAAACTACGCTCGAAACGTTAGAAAACTACGTTCAATTATTTCAATTTGTATTTCAACACTGCGCCTACGGAGCACACTACTTTTATTTCAACGTGTAGATCGTTTTCATCTGACGTCACGGCGGCCATATTTGTGTACCAAAACAATGAAATGGCGGCCATATTGGTGTACGGTATGGGAATTAGCTCTTTCTTATTCAAATATTTCGTATTGTTTCACCGCCCCACTGGGGCCACCGATCACGTGAGTGAAAACGATCTATAGGGACTGAGTAGTTGCGTATTAAATCTCCCGAGCACTGGGCTCAACGTTACAAACGCTAGTGGCATGAGATTTTAATATTTCTGTAAGCCGCCTGAGTTAAATTATTGTAATTAGCTGTATTTCGTTCGTTTTTGTGTACTGTTTAATAAACGAGCAGGAGTGTTTTATCAGCGAAGCCGAGCTGCGAGTTTATTGAACGGCTTCAAAAACGAACCACTTGGTAAGTTCTTTGGCGTAGTAACTTTGAAAAATAACCTTGTCTAAGCCGAGAAAATCAAAGCTAAAGTTTATGTAAATCAGGAGGTATCTTTATCACATATAAAGACACGATACGGTCATGATTTTCTTTTGTGTTTTCCTCATGAATTATTAATGAGTTTTGAAGTGGTTGTCAATCACGCTTATATTAATTTCCGGCAATTATAATAAAAGAAATTCAAATAACTAAAGCAGTGTGTTTTGTACTCCGCATGAGGGCGGTATTGAGAAACTAAAATAAAACTACGGCTTGTTTATTTTAATATGCACTTATAAGCCTCTCTTCCTAATTAATGTTTTTTAGTTAAATTTGTCTTAAGACTCGTTTACACAGGCAATTTTTCATTTTTCTCCTCCAGACTGATGCGATCGAATGGATTGACTTACGAATGCATAGGATATCTGCAAATTGAAGCTGAGACATCCATTCAATCACATGCGTCAGAATGAGGAAGATCGCACCAAAAATCGCCTGTGTTTAACATTTTGAAACCTGACGACGAGTCTTCAGTATTTTATTCTGGCTAACGCCAGACGATTTTATTCAGCACAGGCAGAGGTCCAAGGCCTCAAAGTGAATGTATCAACCAATTAATAACCATATCGTGAAATAAAAGTAGCGTGCTGCGTAGGCAGTGTAGAAACAACAATCGAAATATAGTAAGGTTAGATATACTGCCGAAACAGAGAACGTAGGAATCTAACGTTTCGAGTGAAGGCGCCTTCGCTCGAAACGTTAGATTCCTAACTATATTTCGATTGTAATAACCATATCGATGTAACTTTGTAAAGCCGTATAAAGTATAAAGTGACTTGAGTTATTTATTAAACTGGTAACATAAGGCAGTGTATTTAGATACTGATAACTCTCATCCATGAATGGTTACTTTGGGGGAAAGAAGAACCTGATGTAAACCCTCGAGGCGCAGGAGAACCAACAACTCTACTCACATGAAGCTATAAGGTGGTCACTCATCCGATGATCCGAGTACTACTAATCCCATTCGAGAGTGGGTGACTGCGAGATAACAGCTTGTGCCCTGTATGCATCGTATGCGACTTTAAGTTTTGCAATTATAGTATGCCTATAAAAAGTACCTAATTTCGTACGAATAACTTGTATGTAGAAGGTAAAGGACGGTTCATTAACTATCTCGGAGTGAGACGGCATGGTAAGCCTTAACCACTCCCCCCCCCCCCCCTTCTCGATCTTTTGCTTGCTTTTTTTTCTTTCAATCTTTCCTCCTACACCTCCAAAAATCTTAATCCCCCTTCTATCCTTTTATCAGATGAGCCCCCGACATAGTTAATAAACGGTTGCTAAGAAATTCTACCACAGGAAAAAGAAAACGTGACACTGAGGATGATTACTCATCGCAATACAGCATGGCAATTACTAAAATTATCGTAATATAAGGCGGCAAAATCATTTTTTACTTTCCGTCAGTCACCGCATCAAGAAAACGAAAATTAAACTTGCTGTACAAAGTTATTGTAAGTTGTTGATCTTCAGAAAAACTCTGAGTTCTAGACGTCGTTTCATCGTCAGGACAACCAAAATTAAAGTTCTTTTAATTCTTGCTTTACAAGTTGTTGTAGGTTGTTGATCTTCAGAAAAACTCTGAGCTCCGCTATAGACACCGTTTCATCGTCACTCACGACAACCAAAATTAGAATTAAAGTTTTGTTAGTTCTTGTTGTACAAGTTGTTAATCTACCGAAAATGCTGAGCTCTAGACGGGATGTTTACGCCAAGCTAGTCCATTATATATAGAATAATACATGCACGATGCGCGGAAATATGAAATTTATTTCGAGTGTTGACCACTCAACACGAGAGTAAATTTCATATTTCCAAGCATCCATGTATTGTTCTGTTTATTGATTATCATAAATAATCACACATGTGAGATTATCACTTTTATTAGTGGCGGAAAAATCAATAAAACACTCTATTTTATATAATATAATGTGTTCCTTAACCCATGAGCGAAATTAGTTTACACTAACTAGTGGACTGATTACAAAAATTATCTATAGTGTCCTACACAGGAATTTTCACTTGTTGACATAGTTCCAATCTAGACAATAGTTGAATACAAGCTAGGACATTTAATCCTAGTTGCAAATACCATTACTTACTGCACTAGCTAAGTGACATTTTGTTTTTCTGAAACTACATCATAAAAAAATCTTTATTACTGTTTCTGGATCTTATAAACCATGACGATCGAGATACTCAAATTATTTGAACCAAACTAACTCGAAGTTGAAAGCGAAAATACTTTAATCCCCTCAGAATATAAAACTATCAATTTAAATCCAACCCAGTCAAAGTAATTAATATAATTATTATGCAGTTCTTTCTGGTATGCGATTGATTGATCGATTATGTTAAATTATTTAATCAGAGGGGTAAAGCAATTCAACTTACAAGATAACAGAATAGTTTTTGAACATTTTGATTTAAAGTTCATGGTGTAAAGATCTAGCACAGTTTATTTTCTTTAAGAAAGCATTGAAATATAATATATCTGATATAATATATATGGAAATATAGGGAGTGTTTTCTTTCCTTTAATCTTCAGAAAGCGTTTGAGGGATACTTCGTGAACTTCCAAATGCAGATGACCACGCAGTAAGGCTGCATACATTATGCAAAAACTTCAAAATAGATCGTGTAAGGGGGTGATTACATGAGTCACTGCAGAAACTTACTCAGTGTAGCTCCCTGCAAATACTAACATCTAATTTTATAAAATTCAGGCATTCGGAAGGTTGTGGGTTCGAGTCCCGTCTGGAGCTCAGAGTTTTCCTCTGAGTTTAACTCACGACAGCTTGTACAGCAAAAACATACGAAAAAAGTTTGTAGAATGTTGAGATTATTTGGAAGAGAATATTGATGTCTCGAGCGAAACCATTAATCCAAAGTAAAGGTAGATTTATTCCCATGGACACACCCACAACTATGTTTATATAACCTGTCCCTTTAAACGCAGCCAGAACGCAGCTTCTTGGAGACTGTTTTCCTTTTGCCAAAGACTAATTGAACGTTTGATAGCTTTATACAAGTTTTATAAGCCAGTATTATATAGTTTATGAATATTATACCAGTGAATATACCACACCTAGAAGAATAATGCATATATTTCGTTGTCTATATACTGAGGCATGCAAAGCAACTCACAATTATCTTACACAAAAGCGGTTGTAATTAGCTGTTTCTCAGATATATTAATTGTCGGATAGTAAAGTGGGGAAAATAATTAATCACTTGGATCTTACCAAAACTATGTTGAAAAGAAAGAACCAGGACGATAGCTACAAGCTGGAAGAAAACAAACATTTTCATTCCGTCAATGTCCACTTGTTCTGAAATTTAAGAAATTGACAATGTCAAGTTTGTTAACTACATTGAAAGTATTGATTAAAACTAGTCTAGCATGGAACTGTTAATACAACTTACCAGTTTGGCCTTATTGATCAGTATTACACGTCGCGAAATGAAACTTTCACTTTAGTTGTGCAAGTCAACTCACGACCAGCGAGTAATAATCATGGACAATGCATGTTGGCTTATTTATAGACACGCTTGTAAGTCTTGTTTGTCTTCAAACAAATTAGAAATAGAAAGTTCTTCATCATTTTTTAATTTGACGACCCAACTGCCAAGATTCTTTGTTTGTTCTACAGAAGCAAAAAAGGCAAATAAAGCATTCCTTTTAAACAAAAGACCCACTCTCTTTTTTTAAATGTCATTTCATTTTATGATATAGATATATTGCATATAGTGTTTGTCTTACAACGTTTGTGTAATTTTTTTATTAAATTTAATGCATGTCTACATCCGAAGAAAATTAGTGGGGTTTTTTATGTAAGCCGGTCTAGCAATCCAAAATTGTCACTGCATGAGTTCATACTGGGAATGTATATCAATTTGTGTAATCGAACGTTTATAAAGATCTGCAATAGTCCGAAACTTAAAATGATTGGTAAAAATTCCCAGAATAAAACCCAAAACTTTATCAGTAGTTTCGAATTTTTCAAAAGAAATATTTGAGATACACAATGCCTCTTAATACTTCCAATGTAATTAGTTCCCACTAGCTTAGTAAGACATGAAACATTTTTTACTTTTTTCTGTCGACAGCGGTTAGTATCATAACTATTTCGTGTTAACGTGGATTTCTATTCATTTTTGTCGAGTGAGCGACTTTTTGCAATCTCTTTCTTTGTCTCACGAGCCCTCGGGTGGAACGCATTCAGTCTGGAGCTAATAAGACGGGGGAAAAGCGATCGCAAAACGTCGATCGCGCGACAAAAAGCACTAAATGAAAATCCGTCTAATAATTCTTAGGGGCCGATTACATGGAGATTTTCAGCCCGGGCTGAAATTTCAATCGCGGTCTTCTTATTAAATCTTTTTAGTATAAATACACCGGTGATTATAGAAAATCACGCGCGCTGATTGGTCGAGCTACTTCGGATTAATTCTCGATAATCACCTACAGCGTATATTCAAAATGGCCGTCAGCCAAGTTGTCATGCGACAGACGAGGAAATTAACAATTTTAAAGAAAATGTTGTTCCTAAAAGTACGAAAATGTGTATTTATACTAAAACAATTATTCGCCTCAGGCTCAGTGAATATCGGTGAATAATAACCTCGACTTCGTCTCGGTTATTATACACCGATATTCATCTCGCCTTCGGTGAATAATTGTTAAGTAATACGAACGTAGCGATTACATGGGGAAATTTCCACCCGGGCTCAAAGTTTAGCCCGCGTTGAAAGTTCAGCCCGGTTTGCGTTACTCGGGATGGAATTTTCAGTCTGGTCAACTGGGCTGAAATCGCCCATGTAATCGCTCAAAATTTTCGAACGGTGTCGATCGTTCATTACGCAGCCGCAAAACAAAAATTCTTCAATTCTTCAAATTCTTCATTATTCTTTGATTAATAAAATGTTGGTTTCCGCCCGGGTTGAAATTGTTCATATAATCGCAACAAAAACTCAGCCCTCCAACCGGGCTGAAAATCTCCATGTAATCGTCCCCTTCCAAGTCACTAGCTTCAGAAGAGAGAAGATACTTGATATTTTATTCTGGTTAACGTATACCAATTACGATTTATCTTTTACAGAAATAAGTTAAAGCTCTTAACTGAGCAAGCAACAGATTAATGTCAATTCTGCCTAAGTTCAGCTTAAAAGGAATGTCTGTATGGAGAACGCTAGGACTTAAGAAGGTCGGCTTTTACCACGCAAATTTATACGTGGGAATTTTTTAGTCCTTTTATGAGGGTTGACCCTTATAAGTCTTAACCAACCAACCAACCAACCAACCGTTTGACAGATTTTTTTATATATTAACTTCGACATTTTATCCAGGTCCAAGTTCACATCGAAACAATCAAAGCAATATATAGGATTAATAAATAAATCTTTATACTTTGTACATGCGTGGTTTACATCGAGGTATGCATGCATTAACCGCATGCACTCATGGTGTGGGGCAACCTTTTAGTTAGACGTCTCAAAAAATCACTTAACAAAAGTGTTTAACACACACTGCCAATCCATTCACCCTTTCACTCACATATCGTTATTGTGGAACAACTTTATCATTTACTCTGTCTAGTAACGCCAGGATGTTGAATTTAGGGGGCGGGGGCATGCTCCCCCGGAAAATTTTGGATTTCTAGGGCCTCCGAAACAGTTATTTCCTGCATTTTGAGGCAAGTATTTAAGAGTACGGCCCTTGTGCACGGATACTGTGCAATTTTCAGGGTCGTTTCAGCGTTTTAGTGTGGATGGCAAAAACGAACGATTCGAAGCCATACATTACATAATTTTGTTGAAATCAAACCAGAACATAGAATGATACACCGTCAGAATATCTTTAGATTTAATTATTTATAAACAAGTTGTAAATGTAAAAAACAAGTTGGAGGGATTTTAATTACATAGACCCTTAGGGCCTGTTCACATGAGGCGAATTATTTCGGGGGGTAGGGTTATCCCTATCCCCCGAGATAACTCGGTGTTAGTTTATTTCCTTAGTAAAAAAGTAAACCGTTCACATGAGACCGAGATAACTCGGGGGATAGGGATAACTCGGTCGGAGCGATAGGGTAACCCTAGCCCCCGAGTTATCCCTACCTCCATGTGAACGCTTTCACCCGAGTTATCTCGGGGGCCAGGGACAACTCGGTAGTTGCGTTTTATCATGTGAAATAGGGTCAACTTTGACCCTAGCCCCCAAGTTATCCCTACCCCCCGAGATAACCCGGTCTCGTGTGAACAGCCCCTTAGTGTTGTAATTTATAGCATATGCATGCCTGCAATAAATAAATAAATATATATATATATATATATATATGTAAGTGAGTTATGGTTCACGAAATGTTAGAGAGTGCTCAATACCATATATAGATAGAGCAAAATACAAAGTATAAAGTATAGTTTTACCTTAAAGTCTTCGCTACCAGAGGTTTCACCCTAAACGGGATCACCGTTTAGGGTGAAACCTCTGGTAGCGAAGACTTTAAGGTAAAACTATACTTTATACTTTGTATATATATATATATATATATATATAACCCCACATATACACACACACACAAGTTTCCACACAGATTTAAACTTTTTACGAGGACGGTCTTGGAGACCACTGGGAAGGGCGATTGCTTGAAAATTTATCCAGCAAAACGTTAAACATAGTATAACCCTTTCATCTGCAGGGGCGTAGCGTGCGGGTGACACCCCCCCTTTTTTTGGAAAACTTGTCGGTAAAACAGAGATTCTGTAGAGAAAAACGTGATTTATCGGTAAATTGACGAGAAATTAATCCATAAATTGATCATAAAATTGAGTTGGTCAGTAATGTGAGGACGTAATAGTGGTACACCCTCCCCCTAGCCCTCCCCCCCTCACATACTCTCATAATGGTCACGCTGCGGCACTGCCTTTGATGCGCATTGTTGCATGTGGGACAACTTTATCATTTTACTCTGCCTAATTGCACGCTAGACGAAAGGAGAGCCGCGTCTCTGAAAGTCATGTAGCAAAGAGATTCTTTATTCCATTCATACAATGAATCTCGATCAACGGATATTGGCAATGAGACTGGTCTTAATTGACTAGAATGGAAAAATAAACACTTTTAATGCACCATAGGGGTGCCGGGGAAAAAATTGATTCTAATTGCACTTCGATAGGATATAGTGTATTGT
Source organism: Paragorgia papillata (assembly GCA_035771165.1). Classification (NCBI taxonomy): domain Eukaryota; kingdom Metazoa; phylum Cnidaria; class Anthozoa; order Scleralcyonacea; family Coralliidae; genus Paragorgia; species Paragorgia papillata. The sequence continues at coordinate 325,382 of JAWNZC010000335.1, read as the reverse complement.
ACATGGAACTAATTTTAAGAATAGTTTCCTTTTTGTTGAAAGTACATATTACTGAATGACAATTGTGCACCAAAGAATGTTGGCGGTGTTGGTAGACTTAGAAATTTTAGCATAATAATGCGGACATTTATCGATAAAGTCAATATTTAATTTTTAAGAATGCTATACTTATGAAACAAAAAACCAAAGACACACTAATCCGTTTCGAAACGAAAACGGAGACTTTTTGATACGGTTATGCCTTTCGTCCACACTAATCCAGCGTCTTCGGTGACCGAAAACGGAGCGTTTGAAAACGCACTCCAGAGTGGAGACATTCGAAGACACCGTTAAGTTTATCACGGCGAAAACGAAGCTTTTCGAAAACGCTGACGTCATGACGATCATGTGATCTAGGTTCCAGTCACCCACGGCCCTTGTGCACGGATACCGTGCAATTTTCAGGGTCGTTTCAGCGTTTTAGTGTGGATGGCAAAAACGATCGATCCGAAAACGATAGATTTTCTTTTTAAAACGGTCAGTGTGCACATGGCCAGAGATAGCCTGAAATTTTAGCATAATAAAAGGGAACGTTTATCGAAGTAGTCAATGTTTACACTCTAATGGGCTACTTATAAAACCAAAAAGAACAAATGACAAGACTGAAATGTTCGAATATAATTAGAATAAAAATATTTAAAAAAAATGTAGATAATTATTTATTTTACTTACTAACGATGCCACTTACCTCGCATTTCAAAATCAGAGATCCGAAAACGAAGGATTAAAATCTTGATCAGAATTGCTGCCGAGTTACCGCGTTACTCGTTAGTAATTTATGAAAGAACAGTTTTCTAAACAAATATTTACACCACAAATCTTTGTGTTATTGTCGACTATATAGCCAAGATTACTAGGAGTATCACAAAAATTCACTAAATAAAAGCTGTCTCGACCTTGAGCTATGAAAATCCTTTTGTTTTTGGTGCAGCTTTTAGTGGAAAGTCATTCCCTTTGAATGACGGGAATCGACAATATGATATGACAATGACAGATAAACTGAAATAAGATCATACAGCAAAATCAAATTATCCTTTTTAATGGAAGGTGTTATGTATATATTTGCTGATTACTATAGCATTTTGTAAACGGAGAGGGGGTTAGCTCTAAAAGCACTAAAAAATGGCGGGGGTGTTTTTTTGAAAGCATGCATGTCTTCAAGAAAACTTCTGAAATGCCATTTCGTACATTTGAGAGATATTTTACAGAATTCTGGAAGTAAAAATAAAGGGAAAATAAAGGACATGAAAGAACTCGAAAAACACATTTCACAACATTACATCGGATATATTCTATATTAAACGATGGTTAAGTAACGCTTATCAGTTACGTTTAATTGATATGCACGCCGGCTATTCATAGTCTAATTATACATGTAGGTATTAAGATCTTCAAGGTACAATATACTTACCGCTACCCTGCAAGTCAGAGGCCCCTTTCTGACCTACGCAGGATTCGGGGGAAAGTGGGCTCTGCCAACAAACTCGATCTTCGCCCCAAACTTGGGGTGAGTCAAGACTTTTCCCCCGAAGCCTACGTAGGTCGGAAAGAGGGCTCTGACTCGCAGGGTAAATTATAGCCTGCGCCGCAGACGTCTAAACCCCTGGTTATATCCAGGGGTTTAGACGTCTGCGGCGCAGGCTAGGTAAATTACAGCTCGCTCGAAACATACTTTCGAGAATCAAGCGAGATTTGCGTTTGAGCGCAAAGAGAGCGAGCAAGAAGTGTCGCAAATCGCAAATGAAATAGAACTCTTCCACTCCCAAAGTGTTATTTAAGTACTTTTATTAATTTACTCTGTCTAACGCTACGCGGTTTAACTCGTCAAGGTAAAACTTCTCGGCAAGGTGGGGAGTGAAAGAGTCAAGAGGAAACCTTGTTAAAAGCTGTATCTCGTGATCTCTTAGTTAGCAGTGAGCCCATGCACGACCAACCACTAAAAAACTAAAACTAAACTAATCTTATTTATACTGGATAGCTCTATCAGTTATATCTAAACTGTTCACCCTAAAGTTCCCGTAAGGGCCATCCCTCATTGGTCCAGTGTTTCTACAGGAGGAAACCGGAGTACCCGGAGGAAACCTGCGATGTTTGGTAGAGTCAAACTGGAAGCACTCTTCTCACATGCGGCCAAGGCGAAATTTTAATCAGATAACTGCTGAGAGCAGGAATTGAACCCAGGTCGCAGAGGTGAAAGGCACGTGCGCTAACCACTGTGCCACCCTCACTGTCGCTTGAGCAAAGGCAATGTTTTATTTTTGCGAACATACTTTGCTGCAAGCACTTTTGTTTTTGCACTGTTAAATTTTAATAGATGGAATAATTGTTTAAAACGTTACGTTCAGTTATTTAAATTTGTCTATAAAAACACGTACACCCATAAAATACATACGACAGGGCTCAAAATTGCGGCCAAAAGTTGCTGACAGGTTAGTAAATTTGTCCGTGTTTATATTGTGCATGTGATATGTTAATGTTGTTTTTTCGGTAGTTTTCTTTATCATTTTGAATAGCACGTATATTTCTTCAAATATTTCTTTCAAACAGTGAACTTACATGCCAACCTTGTCATTTTTAATATTATATTACAAAGTTTTCGCCAGCGTGTAGCGTGTTGCGCGAGGCTGGCAATGCATGAGGGGAAGCGGGACGAGTTTCCATCTCAGCTCAAATGTGGCAGCTTGCCTTGTCGCTTTTCGTCGCCAGCACTGCAATAACAAAAACAGCGGGGTTTTTTCCAAGTTTAAATCTTTAATAAACCCATACAAGTAATTAACAAGCTTTATATTTAAGCTGGCTATGGTGCATAGTCATTGTTAATTTTTCTTAACATTGATAAAGTAAATATATAGAGACAACTGATTGTCTTTTTATATTTCAAATAAAAAGTACATCCATGATAATAAAATTAAAATATATTGAACATAAGAATTAGAAATCGCCTCTGGCTAGTTTTATTGTTCCCATACTGCACTGAAGCATGAGCCATTTATCGTTGCTTCCTCCCGGCTTGTCTGGATGATGCGTGAGACATAACTTGTGAAATGCTGTGTTGATTTCTACATTCGATGCAGTCATTTTCACACCCAAGTGGTTGTAGGCGTTTTCAAGGGCTGCGTCTTTTGGAAGTCGAAACAACCATTGCGTCAATCGATCTGAAAGAAGGTTTACTCCAGCAGCAGAAGCCCATCCTCCAATTAGACCTCCAGCTACAGTTCCAAAGGGACCCGCAAGAGATCCCAATGCTGCTCCTGTAAACCCACCTCCCACTCCCGCAAGTGAAGAGAGCGTTGCATCTAGTACATTTTTTATACATCTTTTCCCTGTAATTTCTCCATTCCACCAGCGCTTAATGTTAACGTAAGCTTCGTAGGCAAGATGGATGGCAACTAGACCAATCATAACTACTGTACCTCCAGCTTTGTTTGTTAAAGAAACAATATCATCGACAGCAGAAGTTACGGGTCTAGAAGCAAGTGTTCCAATAACTTTTCGGATAGAGCCTTGTGATGCTGCTGGTATTATACTCCAAGCTCTTGCTAAACCACCAAACGCCGACTTTGAAGTAACATCTAGCTCTGTTAAACGATCGAAGTCAAACTCTTGGCATTCTTCTTCGGGTACGGCCTCGTCGCTATACTCCATCATTTCTTCATAAACTTTGTTCATAAGCTTCCGAAACTTCTGGTCTTTTTCGGCCTTTTTAGTATCTTCAGCAAGACGTTCAGCAAACATCTTGAAAGGTTTATCTGTCGCCAATGTAGCTTTCAGAGATTTCCAATGCGGTGCGTATGGTCGGTCAACGTTATCTTTATAGGCTTTGTCTTCTTCATCAAGGAAGAATAATACTCTGCACAAATCCTCACCATTGTTTTGAAGTACTTCTGCCAATTTACTTCGTACTTCGTCCTTCCAGCTTTCGTCATTTGACATCGTTTCAATTTTCAGCTAAAAGATATTCGAAGTTAGTATGTTAAACACAATATAGCAACAACACTGATAAGGGAGCACGGGTGGCGTGTGCTGTTAGGGCGCTGCCTCTCACCAATAGTTAAGCCCGGTTAGACGGGGTTAGTACTTGGATGGGTGACCGCTTGGGAATAGCCCCGTTCTCGGGGTGGGGACTCATGTGAGTAGAGTTTAGTTGGTCTCTCCTGTGCTTCGAGGGTTTTTCGCCGGGTTCTCTGGTTTTCCTCCCTCCGTAAAATCAACACCTATAGGTCTTAGCTGTAAATGGACGACCCCACCAGCTCTGCTGAAAAACTTATCCTCCTTAAATAAAGAAGAATAATAATAATAATAATAATAATAATAATAATAATAATAATAATAATAATAATAATAATAATAATAATAATAATAATAATAATAATAATAATAATAATAATAATAATAATAATAATAATAAGTTGAGTTGCAGAAGCATTTTCCTATTTCCGACCATGTTTTTAACTGCACAATTATAAAGTATCTATCTGCGTAAGAAAATTTCAGACAACATAAATACCGTTCTTTATAATAATCCTCATAATATTTCAGCTAGGAAATCAAATCCATTTCTAAGTCTGGTATTGAATTATCAGTATGTTCCGCAGTGGCGGATCCAGGGGGGTTATGGGGGTTGCAACCCCCCCTGACCAATTATATATGTATTCTTTGAACGGTATATTATATTATATAATATATAAATTGTGTTTAGTGTATAATATAGCGTATAAAATCACTATTTCTGATCCTAATATTGTCCCCAAAATGCAGCAAATAGCATTTCAGGGTATCAAAAATCAAACATTTTCCGGGGGACCATACCCCCCGGACCCCCCACCCCCTCCTAGAGGTGTCATCCCCCTCTTTCAAAAAATCCTGGATCCACCCCTGTTCCGTGGCATAAGAGGCAGACGAGGCAGACGAGGCAGACGAGGCAGACGAGGCCCTTAGACTTTGTTTAATTTGGTGTGGGGGCTATAGAAGCTGCATTCTTAACTTCTGATATAAGTGTTTTTAATTGAGGAGAGGATTTACTACTTCTATATATCAGTATATGTTCGATATTTACTTTAACTCGCGAGAACAATCCAAACTTTAATTTAAAAATAAATATAACAACTTTACTTTAATTCTTTGAACGTTTTCATAGTGACAAATAGTATTATACAAGTGAGAATTTGTCGTAACACCCTGACCAACGTTTATTATTTATTGCTGATCATTTTCGACCTGTTGACTCAGGCCCTCGTCAAAGCAAAATTCCGAGTCAACAGGTGGAGACTTCAACATATAAATAATGAACGTGGTGTTACTACAAATTCTCGCTTTTCTTAAACTTCATTAAAAGCGCAATTTGTGTTTCAAAAAGGTTGGTCCGACGGATCGATCATTCGGGCTCCAATAATTAATTAGCTCCGACTAATTATATTTATACACCACTGAGCTGGTTCGAACACCTACGGTGACTATGAAGCAATCTTTAAAGGTCCTATAGTTAAACATTAACGGCTTATAAATACGTTACAGATTATAACAGTAATGAATTACGTACAGCTGGACGTATAATAACTGAGCATCCGGTTCCCCTACTGTCCTATAGGTAATTAGTGAAAAATTAATCAAAACCTTTATCTCAACATTATTTATTTCAGTCTATATGGCTCTCTATTCCAATACTTACCTTCGACGAAACATAGATTTTACGGAAGCTTTTTCTTCAATGAACACGAACTAATGGAGTAATGCTGTTCGAAGGTTGACGAGTTTTGTTGACGCTTATGAAGATATTAATAAATATCTTATAGCAACTCCTAGACATACAAGCCAGACAAATTTAATCGTAAAGAATTCTTCAAAAAACATTAATAATTCATGAGGAAAACACAAAGGAAATCAGTACCATGTCCGTGGTTTTTTATATCTGATAAAACTTCTTGACGTCAGAAAGAATACTAATGAACATACAATTTTATATAAAGAATACTATAAATGAACATACAATTTTATATAGAGAATACTAATGAACATAACATCCAATAACGAATCGTTTTTGAAGCCATTCAAAACACTCGCATCACGTGTTTTATCAGATCTAAAACACTCGGGCTGCGCCCTCGTGGTTTTAAATCTGATAAAACACTCCTGCTCGTGTTTTAAATATTACTTAAGCCAAAACAGAGCGCAGAACTTGTATCTTTAGCCGGTAGCGTGTTGTTGCAAAATTGCCTCAACTACATAACGCCTAAACTGACCAATAGCTACGTATATATTCCATATAGTGAAGCCAAATATGGACATATAAGCGGTGCGGAATGACTCTGCGGAATAAAAAATAATTTAAAAAAATAAAAACAACAACTTGTTGATAAACAGACTAGACCCAAATGGAATGAAAACCTTGTCCAAAACCCCCCCTCCCTCAAGTGCTTTGGATGTTCAGGCAGATATAATTATGTAAGGGGGTTAGAGAATGGTCACGTGTGCTCTATGGGATTCGAGGGACTCTATGATATCCCATAGAGCACGAGTGATCATTCTCTAACCGTCTTAGAGAATGGTTGCAACCACGAAGAAGAAGTTTCAATTTTAACTATAAATGTGTTTTCTTTTTGCGTCTAGCACGTTTACAGGAGAATTTACTCTATATAGACTACAGTAGTGACTCTACTGAATTCATTAGACTCAATTGAATTCATTAGTGACTCTATAGAGAGTTCACTGTGTTATGACAAAAGAAAACAAAACATCTTTACAGTGGACTCTATATAGAGCTCACTAGAATCAAAACACTATGGAATATAGAGCGTTGAAATACTCGATCGGGATTGGCTGAGAGGGTACAACCATTCTCTAATACTTTACAGAATACTTCATGAACATGTTCTTGATAAGTTGAGAAGACTTATACCTTTTTGTATACCCAACCTCATAACCTTTTTGCTTTGTTTTCTAACAGTAAGGACTCTAGGATGTTTGGACTAGTAATTAACTACTGTATCCTAATTAGTACTGTGCCAACTTGTAGCACATGTGAATAGGTCAATTCAAAGTTGTCAAACGAAATTATACAGGTCGAGGTTGACAACGATAATAGAATCAAATCGAATCGCCAAATTCGAGAAGAAATCGGAATAAAAAGAACCATATTATTTAAAATCACAAATTTTCTAATTGAGCCCGCGCTATCACGTAACGCGGTATTTATTATTTTTAATTAGTTTTCATTCCGCAAGTCATTACCTTTTACATTCACTGACGTTTCACAGCAGCACTTCGCTGAAACGACTCAGTCCCTTTTGGTACTTTCCTATTCTTGGAACGCCGAGCAGAGTGATCTCTAAAAGAAAACTGGATCGAGTAACTCAAAACGTCGATTTTCAGCCTTTATTACGAACGTCCTGGGGACGAGGTCGCTTGGTAAGAACAGTGCAAAAATTAATATTTTTACTGTTTTCTGGTTTTTACTCAGTTTTTAACAGTTAATTCTTCTAAGAAAATAAAAGTTAAAAGGTCAGCAATGAATAATAAACATGTTGTTTCCACAAATACTCGCTATTATACGTATAGGTGTAGTTTTTGTTTTGTTTTTTTTATTATGTAATTATAAATTTCTTAAAAATCATTATGTAATTAAACGAAAAGCATACAATGTACGTAATATTGAACTAACTCAATGTAAATATGTTACTGAATTACTGAACTAAACTAGGGGTCTTTAACAAAAAGACTGTTAAGGTTTCAAATAGACCTCTAGCCCAAAAACTACACTGAACACCTAATTTACTTTATTCCTTTTTTGTTTGTAAAATATGGGCGAATCAAAAAAAAAAAAATTACACTACAAGTGATATTTGAAAATTTTGCCAAAATTGCACGAGCCGTTATGCGAGTTTAATTATTGTACGAGCAAAATCATGATTACTCTATTATATATGCATGACAAAATTACGACACGTCGGTATGCTTCGTACTCACTCACGCCTTTAAAAACATCTTGTTTCATTACTTGACAAGAAACATTTTCACTCTGGGTGTTCTCTGTACTCATTTCAAAATATTTACATGGAATTTTTAGTTCATAGTGTACCACAAGTCCTTGTGAAATGTGAAAACTTTCCATCGCAGAATTGGCCGCCATTTTGAATTTTATTGTCAACATCGTTCCCAGGGCCTTCTCTATATTTATTAATTGTACTGCAGTAGCAATAAAATAATTGTACTCCTCTCAACCAATCAGAATGTAGTAATTTTGTCATGCATATAATAAAATTTGTTATCATAAACACACATCTTTTGTAAAAAGTGCAAATGCGCCCAACTGCTACTGTAAAAAATGTGGCTTAATGAGTTTAGCTTTCGTCGTACAACGACATCAGAACATTTTTTACTGGCTATATGTTACTGAAGGATACCTTTATTCGTCACACATCTTTTGATTGTCAGATGTATTGTGCTTGCACGCCATATTTTCTGTACATAGGGAGTGGATAAATATTGTCATATTGCATGAAGCTTATCTCCAGTCTGTTCTGCGCATGAAGATGTATGCGTTCTCGAAGTGCGCAAAAGGTCTTTTATGAACGAACTATACCTTAGCAATAGCCAGCAACATAAACAATTCTTAACAAGAGATGGCGGAAACTATAGAAGAGTTGGCCAACGAAAACACATGTCGCTTCTATTTTTATGAAAACGTTTCAGTTTTGATTCCGTTTAAGACTTTAAAACATATGGTCCAGTTTTACTACAGGAGGAAACCAGAATACTCGGAGGAAACCTGCGATGTTTGGTAGAGTCAAACTGGTAGCACTCTTCTCACATGCGGTCAGGGTGAATTTTAAGGCAGATAACTGAACTGAGAGCAGGAATCGAACCTTGGGTCGCAGAGGTGAAAGGCACGCACGCGCGCTAACCACTGTGCCACCAACACCCCATCCCCCACTCCCAGGGGTGTCATTTGATACTTTTATTATTTTACTCTGGCTAACGCCAGACGATTAACTCGTCAAGGGAAGACTTCTCAGCAAGGTGGGAGTGAAAGGTAAACCCAATATCAAAACCATTTTGTTTGGCCGTTGAGGAGCCAATCAGATTGCGTGAAATGTACTAGGCGTTATGGCAACTAATTAGTTTCCAGACTTTTAAATTCCCGCTCAAAATCATTATCTTGTGGTACTATTCAAAACATTTCCGTAAAGAAATAAGAATACTTTGTCACAGAGTCAGTATAAAGTTGTTTACAGAGCTTGGGAAGTTACAAGACGACTCACAGAGCAGGTGAAACACTTGGCTATTGCCTCGTGATGTTCACGCATATCTCGTGTCAAGGTAACTTCGCGCATGCGCGGCAGAAAAAGCGTCGGATGTTTCCAGAGTTTCCTTTCCTGTAGAGACCTCTGCCAACAGGGAAACTTCACTACAACTTCAACCATCTTAGTTTTTAACCATGAATTGTGTTTTTACAGTTTTTAACCATAAATTGTGTTTTTACAGTTTTTAACCATAAATTGTGTTTTTACAGTTTTTAACCATAAATTGTGTTTTTACAGTTTTTAACCATAAATTGTGTTTTACAGTTTTTAACCATGAATTGTGTTTTTACAGTTCGATCTTAACAATGAATTGTGTTTTCACAGTTTTTAACCATGAATTGTGTTTTTACAGTTTTTAACCATGAATTGTGTTTTCACAGTTTTTAACCATGAATTGTGTTTTTACAGTTCGATCTTAACAATGAATTGTGTTTTCACAGTTTTTAACCATGAATTGTGTTTTTACAGTTTTTAACCATGAATAGTGTTTTTACAGTTTTTAACCATGAATTGTGTTTTTACAGTTTTTAACCATGCATGAATTGTCTTTTTACAATCTATCGTTTCATATTAGTTAAGTTTGTGGAATCGTTCTTTAGTACAGTGCTGTTACCAACTCAAAAATGGTCAACTCTCTAGCTAGAGACTAAAGAAAACAAATTATTATATAGTTTTGAGATTAAGTAATAGATAAATCCCGAGAACGAGGGATGTATGCTATATAAAGACCCGAGGACGCGCAAGATTTTCCTTGTTTTTTTCTTCATTTCGTATCTAATTATTATTCAAGGGCTTTATGCGATATGAAGCCCTCGCAAGAACGGCAAAGAAAACCGACTCAATAAATTAAATAAGAGTTAATTAACGACTTCGAGGTAATTAACAGACGATATAATATATCGAGATAATATACAGACGATATTTGTCGTTATTTAACAAAAAAATAGTATTCTAGACGTAGTTTTAAAGCGATATAGTAGGTCATTTAATATGCAGGTCAATAAGCTATATATTAACCGCGGCACAGGATCCCACATCAAAGATAATTTATGCATGTATAAACAAATAAAGGCTGTTAAAGTCTGGTATCCTCTTCAGTTTGTCGGTTAGGCAGTTTGTACATGGGCGGCCATTTTCTATTTTCTTAACTATTTCCTTTCCGAATTGGTCTTTAGTATTTTATTCTGGCTAGCGCCAGACGATTTTATTCACATCTGGGGAAGCCCTCGGACAGGAATGAGTTAAATAACAGATTATAGTATAGCTACTTGCTATATATATATATATATCAGCATATATGCATCATGCAACCCACATATAACAACAGATGTTTGTAGTTGCTCAATTTTAATAACGTATTTAGTATTCAATGATCGACCTAAAAATAATTTGACCAGCAATTAAGATCTCATGATGATAATATCATGATAAGTAAGTTATCAACTAAGTTTTCAAAACTTTCGTAAAGAAATATTTAAACCTTAAAGTGCATATAAACCCAAATATTTTATCATCTGAATACGTTCTACATAGAACAAACAGTTGTTCAGTGAAATATTTTTTGGATTGGAGCTATATTCTTCAATGTTTTTTGGCGATTCGCATTTCTAGCATGGTAATGAGATAACGTCTATCTAGGCATTTGGCTTTCTTTTTTTGGCAAGGTAAACTACCTGAGAATTTTTGTGGAAAAACTCATACAATATGGAACAAGTTGTTCAAACACACCATTAATGGAAGAATTGGGTCGTGTCACTCCTGCAAATAAATATTAATGTATAGATAATGATAACTACTTTGGCGTCATTCATTACCATTTTGAAAACAAAAATCTCTATTAAAGCAATAAAGGTTGCTCCAATCTAAAAAATATTTCGTCATTCAACTATTTGCCAAAGGTAGAACGTATTTAGACGATAAAAAAATTTGGGGTTATATGCACTTTAAATCTTATTCTATGTGATAAAAAAAAGTTCATAGTTTGCAGGTGTGCGCGGCTATCGCCTTGATCAGTGGAGCACACCAGTAGCTGTACAGTGCAGTCCATCCAGTTACAGCATCTATACGGCCGATTACAGCTCGCGGGCTATCCGACACTGTCTGCACTAGTGTCAAAAACTACACCTCTATTATTATCAATAGCTATTAAATATTCTTTATACACCTTGTATGTCGTATGTATAAAATATTCCCACTTGTTCAATCTCTATTAGAAGTTGTACACAAGTCTCTTAGTCAAAATTCTATTTATTTATCTCCGTATCATATAGATTTTTCTTATTCAATAACTTTTTTTCTGAATTTTGAAAACGGCTCTCCAAATTGTTCTGAGCCGTTTATTTCTATAGTAATAAATGAAGGGATTAATGCAAGAATTCGCAAAAACTAGAGTTCTCAATCCGATGGATGTTGCGAAGGCGAATGAATTCTTCTGTACAGAACTATAAAAAAATGTCATAATTCTGTAAATTTGATATGGCAACAGGGCAATGTGGAACAAGAGCACGATGACTAAAGTTAACCGAACTGTTTTTAACATCATTTTGAGACGCGCGATATTAATTGCTTTAGATGTAGGTGAGCGGACACTGGCTGCTTGCATATTGGACAGCATAAAGTTCATCTGTTTTTTGGCTTCATGAAAAATTTTCACGTATAGGACAGGAACTAAAGTTAGGTGGACAATCAATAAACCACAAAATATCTGTCTATAGTAATTGTGAAAGTTAAAGTCATACGATATTCTATAAACTATTCCAACAAAAGTGAATCCAAAGATCCACAATGCTGCGATCAGAATCCATGTTTTCGTTTTTGTCACTAAGCTTTTGTAGCGTAGAGGATATACAATAGCTATAAACTTGTCTACTGCAATCGCTACTATATCTGTGCTTGAAATAAACAAATCCATGACGTTTAAAGACGCAAAGAAGCGACGTTGACTTCTAGCCCCAAAATCACCTTTCGTTAATGCAAAAGCAAACCATGGTAAGTAAGTTGTCAACAATAACAAGTCAGCCACAGCAAGATTGAGAATTAAAAGATCTGCGGGTTTGCTTCGCAATTCTCTTCGTACAATAAAGGTAATAATAACGAGGCCATTTCCCATCGAGCCGATGACTATTTCTAAAATAGTAATAGCCAAAAAGAATTTTTTGCTGGGGTGCTCGAAGATTAGGCTTGATCCGTTCATAGTACAAGTCAAATGATCCTAAAGACCAACGTCGTTATCACGACAGGAAAATTCTGAGCTTCTTTTTCGAGGCCTCGTAATGCCGACTGAAGTTAGCGTTCGTGCTGGTTTGCCAAAGGAGCCAGTTTGCGCGTGAAACTGTTCACCGTTATGTTCTTTGGAAGTAACGGACTGATTCCGGAAAAAAATTGCGCGTTATACAGCTGCATAGCCGGCGCAATGTACTTGAAAATAAGATTGACACACAATTATTACTGACATATTTATATATTTATATTATTACAATCCTTGCCAAAAGTCCATGAGAAATCAAGTGCAAAGCGTCAAAAATGCGTCTGAACAATTTACCAGGATTGTAGTATAAGTTATACATATACTATAACCAGGGTATGCACGCCGCACGAAACATTTTTTGTTATCTCCAGTCTGTTCTGCGCACGATTTGCCGTTTTGTTTCTCGAAGCCTGCACAATAGACTTTGACGTCCCGACTTACATCGACTACCCTAGCAATATAATTATGTCAGCAACAGGGTGCCCACGCGCTTTTTGACATGACGAATTGCCAAGATGGGCTCCCTGTGAGCAACGTAAACAATTCTTAACAAGATGGCGGAAAACTAGAAGAGTTCATGTCGCCTCTATTTTTATGAAAATATTTGTTTTGATTCCGTTCAAGACATTAAAACATATGCTTTTTATTTTCTTCTCGTTGTAATGTCTACTTCATTAATGTCACTCATTAGCCATATCGCTGAAGTATTCCTGTTAATTTACGTTTTTGCGTATAATTCATCAGGCTAATTACCATATAAAGATGCTAGCTCTTTACAGTCGTCTCTTCTCTTGAACCACTTAAACAAGACGCCTGCTTAGGCGTACACTCGGGCTACTCATAGCAATGCAGCTTGGCATAGCCTATGCACGAAACAGTGCAACAGCGTGCACATATTACTGTCGTGGCAATAGAAGCGTTCCTAAAATATTGTTGCAATACATTGCTCAAGTTGAACAATTCATTTCATTGACAAGATTCATTGACAACTTCCCGTTTTGAATTCTCTTTTGAATTTGATTGGTGTTTGGCAAATAATCCTGTTTCTTACTGGTTGTTTAAAAACCAGAAACCAATCAAATTCAAAACAGGAAGTTAGCAATAATTTTCATGAAATGAATTGATCAACTTGAGCAATGTATTGCAACAATATTTTAGGAACGCTTCTATTGCCACGACAGTAAGCGTTTGTTAAAAAGTACAAAAATAACCTACAGTGCTAAACTATTAAAACACTCAATGAAATAAGTTGAATCACATCGAGTTTATTTGGCATAATTTTATTAACACAATACATACACAAGCTTAAACCAGGCAACAACAAAGCAAATCACAAATATTTAAATTACCTCAATACATTTAAAGTTTTTCCATTTTATAGCGTAAACTTGAGTCTCTTCAGCTAATTAATCAGCACGAAATGTCAACACAGCATATTTACACCGTTTGCAAGTTGTCAATTCTGTTTTCAACCGTGTTTATATCTCGTTCATCTTGCAGATAGTTTCCAATAGTCAGCAGGTTATCAGATTGTGACCATGAGTAATATTTATCAGTATTAAAATTCAATAAATCACATAAATCGTTTATAATCAGTTTGTCTTGATCGAGACGGCGGGATATTTAATAACATAGATCGAAATATAAATAGCTCAGCATCTATTTATTAGTGTAGATTTACCGTCATCAATGTCTGTAGTAGCCTGCGTAGCCAGGCGTTACTGGCGGGACTGGGGAGAGGGCTGAGAAGTAACGCCTGCAGTGGAGCTCTTTGGTTTTGTCAAACACCTCCAAATGGAATATGATCTCGAGCCTAAATTAACTGTTTGTATTAATTGTAATATTTCAAAATCCATGGCATTTAATTCAGTAACATTTCGCGTAAATTATTATTTCAATAATTCTCTTTGTATAAAAAACAATTATAGTACAAGGGAGTTAAAAGACTGAGAGTTGGTCGCAAATCTGTGGAAGGGATAAATTAATATTAACGGAATATGTCTGCAGTGTTCGACCGTGTCTGCTGACAAATATTTCTAACACTGTGGACTGGAAATGTATGAAATTAGGTGTGAATGGTAGAGTAATCCTGTTTCTATCAATGGCAACGAATATTCATGAAAAAAACAGTAATGACAGCGAGTGTTTACCGAAATAAAACAGTTGTGAAAGGTATATAAATAGTAGTGATTATTTAACGGAAATGTCTGCGGCGTCCCACGGTATCTGCTCACAAATATTTCTCAAACTGTGGCCTGAAAATTTATAAAATTAGGTGTGAATGGTAGAGTAACCCCGTTTCTATCAATGGCAACGAATATTCATGAAAAGAACAGTAATGACAGCGAGTGTTTACCAAAATAAAACAGTTGAGTGAAAGGTTACCATTATTGCACGGAAATGTCTGCGGCGTCCCACGGTGTTCGCTCGCAAATATTTTCAGAAATTTTATGACTGACAGAGACATATGAAAGCAAAGCGTCTCACGGTGTTTGCTTTCAAAATCAAATTCAGGAACTTCCTATATATTATTAAGATATATTCCAAACTCTTGCATGGAGGTTTTAAATATAAAACTTACGGTTGAATGGTATGGGAGTCGAGGAGGTTGACACTCAGCATTTTCATTTGATCAAATCGCAAAAGCCTGCAAGTGCTTTTTAGATATTTCCTTTGATATAAATCGTTTCAGCTTTGTTTGAAAATTAGAATTGAAATTATTATTTTTACTTACTAAACCTTCTTGCTTGACAGATTATGGGCGCTGAGCGAATCACATTCGGCGTAATCAATAATTAAAATCCCGTTCGTCAGCGAACGGGTTTCACAAAACCAAAGAGCTCCACTGCAGGCGTTACTTCTCAGCCCTCTCCCCAGTCCCCTCAGTAACGCCTGGCTACGCAGGCTATGTCTGTAGTAGTATATTAACGTTGCTAAGAGATAGCATAAACACGAATACAAATTTCTGTAGCCGCTACCGAAGCCTGAGAAAATATTTCGTTGAAAACTGTACAAAAATGCTTTAAATGGCATTTAATCATAATACAATAGATTTTTATCCCAAATCGATACCAACCAACAGACGAATATACATCAAGAATTGGCGACTTTTATATCGCTAGATTTTTCTCACACTTCATTCAGTAGCGGCTAGAGAAATATACATGCAGTAATACAGTAATACACAACCAACTATAGACGAAGAAGTGGGAAGAATTGACTGTAAAAGTAGTGACGAGATAAACTGCGATTTCTCTTTCGGAGTATTTCCTATTTAGAACGGTTAAATATTCCGAGTTGTGAGTCACAACTCGGAATATTTTAAGTTGCATTTATTTTTTTCCACCTCCAATTTATTTTGCTCAATCAAATAATCAGCTAGAAAATATTACTTTAAGAAAATTTCGCGCTCTTCCGCTTGGGTATATCATCCAATAAAGTTGTTAAAAAAATACAATAGTCAATACATGGAACGAGATCTCTTAAAACCAAAAACTCTTTGTTGATGCAGAAAAGTCTCGGCCTTTATTTGAGAAGAAATTTTACCAAAACCATTACTGTGGTCATTGATGAGTGGCACAGAAAGAGACGCTAAAATATTCAGTTGCCAAAGCGAACTCTCGAGTTGTCTAAATGTCGATTATGATCAATCAAAGAGACCATTATACTTTACCAATTGTTATTATCACGTGATTTCTGTCGTGTTGGGCACGGTTAGTTTGTTATCGTAAACGTTTACTCAGGTGATGTTGTGTTGCTATGGTGCTGAAATCAATAGACACCGTACTTAGCGTTCAGCAAACTTTCAAAGAGATTTGAAGTAAGCCAATTAGACAAAAAATATGATAGCGCTTTCGGAGTGTAAAGAATTTGAAAACAAACCGAAACAGCTCATTCACTATCTTGGTTTAATTTCACGGCACATGGAATCTTCTGTTGTCCGTTGACATGTTGATTTTCGTTGCTAAGTGACTTGATGACAAAAGTGCCGAGCGGAAAGTACCAGCTGGTTGATATCAATAATTGACCAATCACAGAGCAGGGGATGGAGACAGTTGCTTTGACTGCAAATCAAGCATAACAATAATTGAAGTATCTCTATTCAATTGGACAAAAACATTAAAAGACTTTTTGTGTTGTGTTGTCTTGTATGATAAACATGATATATTGTAAGTTTTGTAGTATGAAATTCACCGGATGTCTTTTCTGATTGAGACTGGCATGCAAAGAGACCTTAGTGAAAGCTATTGAGTCTGCAAAAAGTTGTAATACGTTGCGACTTGAAGGATTATCAAACAATATTCATGCCACAGGAGGAACTATTAGATTTTAAAACCGTCAACAACCTATACGCGGCTTGTGTCATGAAGATTATTGAACCGACTTTAGCAGCGCAGAAGGAACAGTCTGCGGTAAAAGATTGTGTTTATTCAACAGAAATACTATTCAATTCATCTGAAGAAGATTTTCAAAACTGGTCAGATGTTGAGGATTTGGAGGATGAACAGGATGAACTAAAGTTGAGCTTTCGTGAAGGAATGAAACGAACTGCATCGGACGAATTTTGTGGTGATCTTAAACGCATTAAATTTGATAACAACGTCCGTGACATAACGAACAATTTATCTTCGTTTCAACTCGAGTTAATGCAAGTTCAGAGAGCCAGCGTTAAAAGAAATGAATTATCAGAGAACTTGCAAAAATCAAGCGAAATCAAAAGATAATACAAAAGAACAGTAATTTTGTCAAGACTGTTGGAGACTTGGAATAAACCGACTAATTCAATCCAATGTTTTTCGGCAAACGAAAACAGTTTGTCAGCCTGACAATTAGTCGATACGAGTGTCGCAGTTTGAGAGCTGAGCCGATATGAAGCTACCTAATACAGTGAGTTCACTTTGGAAGCGACTCATAAGCGGTGGGGCGATTGGCAAATGTATATTAACTTTGCATGCTATGCATGTATAAATAAACTGTGTTTAAGAAGCCTTCGTTTGCCAAACATTCAAAACTAATAAAGAGCAACGCTTCAAATGCATGCAAAGTATATATTTAACAAATATTAGAATCTTATTATTTAAGAAAATTTACCAAAATTTACATGCATTGATGTATAACAAAAATAATAATGTTAGTAATGAAACAATGAAACAGTGACTTTGTCTTTGTTGTTATTTTAATGTTTGCGGGGTATACTATATGATTGATTCATATTCTCATGTATATTAAATGCGGTTGTGATATTTCGACTTTTCAGCCACTGAAAAAATCTTACTATTTAAACACAACCGTAAAGCTGAATGATCAGCGATATTTCTCGTGTAATGTATTTCCAATGAACCGAATCCATTAAACATCGTGCTTGTTTATCTTCTTTACCGTATCAGTATGCAGTAATGATTGGGCCTCGATCATAGGTCCTTGTTAGTGTTTACGAAATAAACAGGATATTCTTCTAATAAGAATCGGTTCGGAGATGTGTACAAAGAGTACTAATGTCCAGTCTGTCTACAGATTGAAACTCTTTCCTGTCCGAATTGGTCTTTAGTATTTTATTCTGGCTAACGCCAGACGATTTTATTCACCTCTGGGAAAGCCCTCAGACAGGAACACGATAAATTATTAAATTTAGTATTTTCGCGCCAATGGTCCATTTACACGATGACGTCAGATGGCGTTGTTTGTTCGTGTCTAAACACGCTTTGCGGGCTTCCCACGCGTGGGGTCGCGCGACCACGCGGGAATTCAAGATGGCGTTCTTTCCTCGCAGACGTTCAATCTTGTTGTTATCTCGTCATGTTCAATATCTAAAGCAATCTTATTATCCAAGAGTTTTATTTTATTCAGATAATATTATTGACGGACCAGACACGGGTCCAGCCATTCCTCCTTATCAAAAAAGACAAGGTGAATCCATGGAGATTAAAAAAGCAAGATTGCTGTATCAGAGCAGGTTTGTGAAACTCTTTGAAATTTTGGTTACTTTTAATAAGAATTGTTTGGACTAAGAGCATGCTACAATTGAGAAATCTTACTTTTTAAACTATATATATTATTTGTTGATTTTGTAGGAAGAGAGGAATGTTAGAAAATGGTTTACTGCTAAGGTAAAAAAATGGATCGTTGGAGTGGTAAAAATTACGAAATGTTTAAGGAATATAGTTAAATTCCCATTGGATGCATACACCAATATGGCCACCATTTCTTTGTTTCGGTGCACCAATATGCCAATACGACCACCGTGACATCAGATGATGATGAAAACCAAAGAGTATATTTTATTAAGAATCTACCGACTGCTATTATTATTAATAATATACAAGACAAGCATATTGCATTTTTGTATCATACACTCTGTTGGGATCTTGGAAATTGCAGGAGGGGGTAAAAGTTTTAACGCAGAAATTTTTTCTGGGAAAATGGGTGGTCAAATTCCAGGGGATGTCAAATTCCAGGGGGGTGTCTTTCCAAAGTTATTCTGGAGCTGCATGGACCCCCCCAGTCTGGAATCTAGACACTGCACACTGGACATGTCTGGTGTACAGCCATAAATTTTCGTGTACAATTATTAAAAGGTGCTGGCGTACACTTTGATCTATGTTGTTGGAGATATTTTCTTAGATAAACACCATGTTTGGACTGGCGTGTGATCACCAGGACTCTGATTGGCATACAACCGCACGCTTGTTAATTACCATATGGCGTACGAAAAAACAACTTTCCAGACTGCCCCCCAAAAAAACACAAAAAGCCGCACTATTTGTCACATTTTCTGGTATTTCAGTGGCCAAGAAAGTATAGTGCTACATAAGTACTGTTTATTTTATGCAGATTTGAATTACACTATTTGACAACACGTTTTTGTCAATTTTTTTTTTAGTACATTTGCTGCTAAATTCTTGACCAATCTAAGTGATGATTTACTAGAACAGTACGATACACTTATTAATGAACCTACGAATGACTGGGATATTTATTACTGGATAACTGGTGTAAGAGAAACACCAGAGAAATATGAAAATGAAGTGATGGAAATGTTGAAGAAACATGCAAAAAATGAAAAAATGGAATCAAGAATACGCCAGCCAGATCTGAAGTTTGAAAAAACGTTGTAGTGTATTACTCCTTGTTAGATGTTTCCGTCTTTGTGATATAGTACATTTTGCTAAATTGCTACACTATCTTCAGTGACACAGGAACAAATTAAATGTTGGGTGGGGACTGTGTTAGACAATATGAACACCAAGGACTTATTTTGGGAGAAGATTCTACTAGAACTCTGAAGTTTAGACATGTTATACATACTCAAGATGACAAGTAAATTGACTCGACGTTGTGGTACAAACTCGACCTTGTACTGACGCCATTTTGTATTTGTTGCCAATTTGTTTTTGCCGCCATTTTGTTCCGCTTCAGGCTACTCGAGAAAATTGGTCTTCGGTCTTCGTGAACTGGGACTTGAACCCAGTGACAATAAGGACTTTAAGATCTACGACATCAACCTCAAGGTGTTTTAAACAAAATAATTATTTTGGAAAACAAAGAGAATGAATAATTTTTTGTCCCAAGAGTATTCTCAACACCGTCCTCGTTCTTTATACAACGCCACTTCGAGCATTTTCACGTCTTCACGACGACGTCGAGATTGACTTCGATGCAGACACTACAATCATTTTAGCAATACTGGGGACGTTTTGAAAGTCATTAAACTAGCTTCAAATATTAAATATAATAGTCAGTTAACCGCGACTTTTTTAAATTGTAAAATTCATGTTGCTTGTTAACCGCCGTCGTCGTCCTAGCATCTTAAAGTCCCTATAGTATGTCCCAACTTGGTCACAGAAAAAATGGTTGCACCTTGCAACTCTGCTAGCAAAACTAACATTGACCTAAAAACAGTATTGCGTTATTTACTCGTTTATGGCAATTTCGGTTACCAAATTCGAAATTTCAAATTTTTAGTTTCCCATAACATTTAGGTGAAGCAAAGTGTTAATGAGATGGAGAAGTTTTGCCTTAACCTAACCTATGCCTTAAGCCTTAAATAAAACTACTCCAACTCAATAACTCCGTGTCCAATTTATGTTATGGGAATCTTTGCAACTAGGGTTTATCACTCTTTGGTGAATGGAATACCTCCAAAAAGGCATCGAACCGCCTAAATTGGTGAAATAACTGGCATTCCAAGGGCCTCCGGTTTAACGTCCTTATCCGAGAAGACGGCGAAGGTCTTGTCATTGCTTGCCTTACCATACTTGCAAAGACAATACTTTCTGCTCAATTGTTTTTCGACCCTGAGTAGAGGTCGCCACGAGCAGTTTTTTAATTTCCTGAAATAAGCAAAAAGAAAACATTGTGATAAACCATTTATTTGAAGAAGTAGCATTGAAAAACAACATGCAACTAATGTTTATTCTTACCGAATTGTCCTTCAAAATATTTGTTTTTTTGCCTCCACGTTGAACCGCCATATTTCATTTTGTCAATGACTGACAAAATTGCTTGGATTCTCGGTGGATTGATTACAAGTAAATTTGATTTCCAGTCAAAATTATATTTGGCTCAAAATCAAACAATTTGACACTTGTCAATACCACTATTTACATGTAGTGCTGAGCTATATATTCTCCCATATTACTGTGGTTCAAGGAATTCATTGGCTAAATGTAGACAGTAATTGCGATGCCCTAACGAGTACCCGCTCAGCGGCTCTTTGGCAATGCGTCTGTCCAGTTTTTCGATGTTTCACTGTTTCATGACAATGAAAACATGCTTCTGTCTACAGGAACTATCAATCTTGCCAACAGTACGCCAGTCAAGAAAGCAATTCCTTGAAAAAAAAAACCCCGAGAAAAACGACTCACCAAACGAAAGTGCATCTTTACGAAATTGGCTTCTTCACACATCTTGATCTTGTACCAAGAATTTTGAACCACAGGTCTTATTTTATGGCGAAATATACCAGCAGCACTTTTTAGTTCTTAAATAGAAGTTTGCAGATGTACAAACGAATGTCGTACATATGCCGAAAAAACCCTCACTATACCACATTTTAGACCAGGACATCTGCTTGCTTGCTCAAATGTTGTACACACTATATCCAATTTGCCAGGACCACTGTCATACTTGCCCACACCACGACTCACATGTCCCAGGTTTTTCAAAAGGCATCAGAAATTCCATTATCGTATAAAAGTTCGTTCCAACTTTAAATGTTTGATAGCCACAAGTCCCAAGCTTGAATTAAACAAAAAAATTTTTAAAAAAGTCAATAATAATCAGGTATGTTTTCATAGCCACAAGTTCCAATTTCGAGTTTCAATAGTTCGGATAATAGAGCTTTAAGAATTCCATCGATTCATTGGATGTTGTAAGGCGTCTTGTTTTATATAAAAAAAGGCTTCGTTCAACTTGAATGTTATAATAGCCACACCTCTCAGACTCGGCTGTTTTCAATCGCTCAGATAATAGAGCATTAGAAATTCCATCATTTTATAAAAGTTTTCCCGAATTGAATCTTTTGTTAGTCTCGCCTTCCAGGCATAGCCTATTTTTCAATCGCTCAGATAATAGAGCATTAGAAATTCCATCATTTTATAAAAGTTTTCCCGAATTGAATCTTTTGTTAGTCTCGCCTTGCAGGCATAGCCTATTTTTCAATAGCTCAGATAATAGAGCATTAGAAATTCCATCATTTTATAAAAAAAGGCTTCGTTCGACTTGAATGTTATAATAGCCACACCTCAGACTCGGCTTTTTTCAATAGCTCAGATAATAGAGCATTAGAAATTCCATCATTTTATAAAAGGCTTTTTCCAGATTAAATGTTTTATTAGCCACAACTCGCTCACAGGATGGTTTTTTTTTTCAATAGCTCAGATAATAGAGCATTAGAAATTCCATCATTTTATAAAAGGCTTTTTCCAGGTTAAATGTTTTGTTAGCCACAACTCGCTCACAGGCTGTTGTTTTTTAAATAGCTCAGATAATAGAGCATTAGAAATTCATCATCTCACATCAACGGTTTGTTTCGGATTGAACATTTGATAGGCATATCCTTTTTCAATAGCTCAGATAATAGAGCACTAGAAATACCTTGTTATTAGAAAAATCCTGGTTGGGGTCTAAATAATTTAAAACCTGCCTATATTTGGATTAGTACCATCAAAACTGCTCCGACTCTTGGAAACTATCAGTTTACCTTATTGCTCACTCTTGTAAGTGGAATTTGTGTAACATTTGCCGATCAAAATTGTATAAAAAAAGATCCGAATATAGACTCACTGTCTGATGTTGACAGATCATGTGATGATTCGGGATGCTGTTACATGCAAGTATGTAAGGGAAAAGATGTAAAGAATGTAATGGTAAAATACATTTCGTTATGTACAAGAAAAGATCTAGAAACACATTATGCATAAACAGAAAAGAATTGTACTCGAGTTGATGGTAAAAATAAGTACCAAAAGAAAAAAACAAGTTGGTAAATGCATAAAGTAATGCAATGTACTGTAGGAATAATGCAAGAACATCGGTTTGATAACTTTGCCTTCACTTTTGAGAATGCCATTCATTGAAACGTCATGCTTACACCGAGTTTAATTTTAAGTTTTAAGGCTTCAGTTAATTTAATTTTTACGCTTACACTGTTTTTCGCGCTCCTAGTTATGGTTATAAGTGTAAACAATTCTGTTAAAATAAATGGCATTCTCAAAAAATGAAGGCAAAGTTATCAAACTGATGTTCATGCATCATCCCTACAGTACACTGCATATACCCTACACATTTACTAATTTGTTTCTTCCTTCTGGTACTTAATTCCGCCCTTAGCTCAAGTACAACTCTTTTCTGTTCATACATAATCATGTTTCTGAATCTCTTCTTGCACACAAAGAAATGCATTTCATCGGCACACTCCTTATATCCTTTCCTTTACATACTTACAGATAGCAGTATCCCGAATCACCACATGAAATACCAAAGACAGACAGTGAATCCAATTTCACATTTTTAGAGTACAAAGAAAAGTTAATGACGACAAAATATTTGGCTATCGACATTTGTAGCCATGATCTCATTGCAGATGTGAAAAAAGGTAGCTGAAAAAACCTTGGATAAAAGATTGTATTGCTTTCTACAGTAGAGGTGAGATAAGCGTGTGGGGTACCAGGTAATTTATAGGTAGTGGGTAGGAATAGGTTTCATTGCCCTCAAGAGAACAATGATTACAGCTAGGACTAAGGACCAGTAAGGATAGGAATATGAATCGCAAACCCCAAGTCTACTATAGAAAGCAATTCAACCTTATATTTTATCCATATCCCTGACCCGATGATGACCATGCATAGAAAATGTCATTCTCCAAGACACAATTTTGGCAACAATTAAGGTAAAATAACAGTATCTTGACAGCAGTTTAATAGAGTTAATGAAGATAGGCAAGTTCTAAATAATTTAAACCCCAGCAGAAAGCTTCCTAACTTAGAATATGCATATACCGTACTCCGGTTGAAAGTAACTGTTGTTCATCTATCTCTAGAACTGTAATGGTTATCTAGAATAGCAGGATTATTTTATCGAGGTTTACTCCTCTAGATCCGCCGTGTTCTGCTCCACCATCTCTTGATGATGTTAACAGGGTTACCTCGCAGTAGGATGTGGTTAATCTTCACCACGCACGGACGGTCATTCACCATGGAGAGGCTATGTGGTGCGCTTCACACGGTGCTGGGGTGCATGGAGACCAGTCTAGGACGCCATAGAAGGCCATCTAGAAAAGGTGCTCCTCTACTTAACCCCTTAACCCCTTTAGTGTTCTTGACCCATCCTTGCCTGAGCCAGGCAAAAACGTCCCCTTTGTTGTTTTACTCTGCAAGGCAGACGATTCTACTGCCAGGAGATTTTCCTTGCCAAAGGAGAACGCGCTTAGACATGCTAGGCAGCAATGGGTCAGTTAAACACTGTTTTCGCCGCCATTTTGTTTTTGCCGCCATTTTGTTTTTGCCGCCATTTTGTTTTCGCCGCCATTTTGCTTTTGCCGCCATCTTGCTTTCGCCGCCATTTTGTTTTCGCCGCCATCTTGTTTTCGCCGCCATCTTGCTTTCGCCGCCATCTTGTTTTCGCCGCCATCTTGCTTTTGCCGCCATCGTACGTGCTATTGGGAACTACACAACTAATTACTTCTTCTTACTACACATGTGACTGACTATTTTAAGCCACATGGAAATAATTTAAACCTGAAACATTCGACCCAGGATATCTGCTTGCTTGGTAGGTAGATCTTATCATTGAATGGTAATAACTGAACTCCAAAATTAAATCCTTGTAGTTCCATGAAGTACTCGAGTTGTAATACTCTTGTCAACATTCCTATAAATACAATTAACAATTATTTTAAAATATCACAAACCCAAAATCGCCCACACACAAAACTGATCGGTAAAAGCATTTTGTAGAGGAAAACGGGATTTTTTGTTTATATAAATTGATGCATAAGAAGAAATTCGGGTTGGTAATGCGAGAAGGCAATAGAGGTACACCCCACCCCCCACTAAGGTCTGATTCTGAATATAATAATAAGCTTTATTTACCTATACAAATGGTATTACAAAGTATTAATACAGAAATAGAATCCTAAAACAAGGGGAAATATATACAACGCAGAAATTATAAGTTAGACGTATATATGTACAACATCATATTCAATTGACTAAAATAGCTTTATATTCATTCGTTCAATAGGCTTATGGCACGTGGAATAAAACTGTTTTTATGTCTCTCTGTTCCTGATAGAGGTGGATTCAATCTTCTCTTATTTCTCAGTTTATATTTACACTGAATGCATGAATAGAAAACGTGCCACTGAAGTCCCGACTTATTAAGCGAAGTCATGCACACGTGTAGACAACGAACTCAATTGAAACGCAGAAAGCGAATTGCGAAAATTTGTCCAAAAATGTCTTCAAAACGTCGAGGAGAAGAAAGATAATGGCTTAGAAATGTCCTCTACACGTTGCTTAGTTCTCTCGAAGAAAGTTAAATACATTAAACGTCCTACGGGACCACTACAAAGCTTATCCCGACACCTTCTCGCACCCGAATATATCGCCGAACGAGCGAAATTTGTACAAATAAATCCTCAAAACGTTAATAAAAGACGAATAATCACTAAGGCTATCTTCTAAACACGTCTCTATTCGAAAATACGAGCTAAAAAACGACCAGCACTTGCTAAATATTCGGACAATGAGCGAACAAGAACAGCCAAGAGGCTTCCGACAGCTTCGAGAGCTTGCGCCGAAATGTTGGTGAATTTCGTCTCTAAAACGTCGGAAATCTGCGAGAAATGCTCAACTTCGCTTGGAAATCTTGGTACTTGTCATGGTGTTTCTCTTTGTAGGCTTTTTGACCTGTTTCGAAGTGATAAAATCGAAGAAATCTCGCATTTTGGGTTGAGCATGCAGCCGAAGGAATTCGCTATGGGACCGTCAAATTAACTGAATAAAATCAACAACTAAAAGCAAGCAACAACTACAAAGCATACTCACACTTCTTCTCAAACTTCGAAGCCGTTTTGTTGCCACCTTGGGTCTAGTATTCTAGCGAGACTTGGCGAATTTTCAAGGCTTTATAGCGACGTAAGTCCACTGACTGCTTGCCGACATGCCCCAAACTGAGAAAATTCAGAAAAATCACGAGCATACTTCAGTTAAAGTCCGGACAGGTTTTTTAAATTACCCGCTTCAGCGCTTCTGATTGGCTGAAATCTTATTTTTTATTCAGCTTCCGGTTTGGGAAAAAACCGGTTTAACACGTTCAAAGATGGATCAAGCCAACGAATATTTCCATCACGATGAACGATGGCAATAAAAACATCCATTTTAACTAACGACATATTTCGACGTTTACATCTCACATTTCTTCACTTGTGTTTACAAGAATTAAGAAGTCCAAATGACAATATTACGATTTCGCTAAAATTTATTTGATTATATTAAGATATGTAGTTTTTTTCAACGTTGGTTAAAAAGACTTTTAAAAAATGTACTTAATAATTAACAGAAAAGTAATATGTTCTTCGAGTGTTTCAGTAGGGAATTTTGGGTCTATCACTTGGCTTTGGCGCAAGGGGATGTTTATATGGAGAAAACCTTAGCCAACCATCTAATTAAGCGTCGTTTACAGAGTTGGAAAAAAGCTGCGGGTATACGGGTACCACCCGGAGGAAGGTTTACTTTAGTGAGGAAGGTTTAAAGTGAAAACACGTGAAACAACACATTCGGTAATCTGAGAAAGTTACAATTGATCAAGCAAGGTGTCGAGAAGAAATGCGATTTGCAGCAAAACATTGGCTAACCAACAATTATGCAGCACTGGCAGCAGTTACATGTGTGAGACATGTACGCTGATGTCTGCTGTGATGTCTGTATCTTCGCAGCAGTCGAGGGTAGTTGGCAGGCTATCAGTCAGCAGCGGTCAGTTATTAGTAGCTATATATATTGTAGTATACCAAAGCTTACTTAGGAAAACCTAGAAAACCAAGGTACTGTAAAAGTCACGCAGTTTTATGAACGTTGCAAAACACAAAATTCTCGCTATATATTTTGAGGAAGGTTATCTAAACTTAAAAACTCCCATCCGGAGGAAAAGGTTGAATACTTTTTCCAACTCTGGTCGTTTATATGGAAAACTTTCAGCGCTCTCCTAGGCGACATCTCGGGGAGGTCAAAAGCGAGATCTTGCGCCAAGGACTGCTGGCTTTCCTCTCATATATAAATCAAAACAAATTGAATAACCGATTTGACTGACAGCTGCAAGATCTCGTCCTCTTCTGTTTACACGCCTCTTAAGTACAATAGACCTTTCCGCATGAAGTACGTGGATAATTTAATGCGTTGAGTGATTTGATTGGTTCTCGCAAAACTTCGGACATTCAAAACTTCAGACTAGACAAACATTGAACAATTAGCCAATTAGAATAATTGTTAAAAAGAAAGATCACGTGATCCATTCACTTCATGCGGAACAACTGACCAAAACAACAGCTAAATATTTTTGTTGTTTTTATCAACTGATAAAGATTGCTGTTTAAGAAGGGGTTAATTTTTTTATACGGCAAAGTTTGATTTCATTTCGATTCCCACCATGTTTACAATTTCCACGAAAATTATGATCTCTAATTTGTAATGTTTATTCAAGAGGTTTAACGAGATTAACAGCCTTTAAAGAAGTGACATATGTTTCTTTGTGAAAAAACAATTGAGTTCTGTAGTGGGACACTTAACAACTTATCTCGCG